>SCLG01000060.1:331010-376939 GCA_004367875.1 Oikopleura albicans
AGGCTAGGTCAGATCAGCTCACTTAAGAGCAGTTCAGCATAGGTCATTTTTATTTTTTGAGCCCCAGAGGCCAGCACAGAGCAGCTCGTTTTTATTTTTGAGCTCGAGAAGACAGTTCAGCACAGCTCATTTTTATTTTTTAGACCCGAGAGGCCAGCACAGGGCAGCTCGTTTTATTTTTGACTTCGAGAGAACAGTTCAGCAGAGCTAATTTTGTTTTTGAATTATGCCGAGCCCTGGTCCCAAATAAACTTTGTTTTTCTGGTAACACACATTGTACAAATTTTTGAAAAATTTATATGGTATATCTTCATCTTGAATTGTATATTTGATATAATAAACAAGTTAGTTGACGATCCAGATTTTGCGGTCAAAGTTTTTCGTATTTTAAGTAGTTATTTGCGTTAAAATTTACCAATGTGAACAATTTTTCTTTACAAAACTAATTCCGTCGTTTATACCACCTCGAAGTCAATTATTAAATTTGACAAAACGTGTTAACAAATTTGTTTATTTATAACGTTGTAAATTGAAGTAATTCGATTTTTTACTAACTTAAAATGAACGGTTAATAGAAACTTGATTTTGTTCGATTAAAAATCTAACATTTAACGAATTTCAACGCAAACACGTTAAAACTAAAATAGTAGAACTTTTTTCCATTTTGGATTCGAATTTCCACTGCGTGCTTTCTTAAAAAATAACCCCTGCGCAGTTATTTGGCAATGTTACGTAAAGAAGTGTGTTTGACTAAAATGTCGACCAGATAACTGCACAGGAGGGTGTTGAACATTAAAAAATGTACTTTATTCAGATATATCCATAATTTCTTCACCATAACTACTGTAATTAGTTTTGTTACAAGGTAAACGTTTAGAAGGTTGTCATTTTTCACCCCAATTGCCCAAATTGTCAGCGACGGGTTTTTTCGGCGAATAGAATAAATGTTATTAGATCATATAAATTGGATGACATTTCCCCTTTACTTATTTTACATTAATGTTTTATTAGTATTATAGACAACTATTTTCTATTGTATATGAAGGTTTTTAAACATTAATCGCGTGTTATATTATTCGCGCGAAAATATGAGGTATGTTTACCGGTTAAGACCGGCACCGACTGAATTGGTCATAATTCCAATTGATTACAAGGAGATTTGGTCGAACTTTTTGCGCCCCCTTTCTCCGTGTTTGCCTTTATCAACTTTTGTCTATACTCACTTTAAACGTTTAAAAACATCTAAAATACTTGTACATGTTTTGTTTCAAAAATTAGCTTTTATCCATTTTTAATTTTATCTGCATTATACTTTTCCTATTTTTACCCTTCGACTGTGTTCGAGTATCTTTTAGACCAATTATACTTTCGACCAATTAGACATGTGACCAATTCAATCTGTGTCGTAAGACCGATTGGTGGGCTTAGATTTTTAATCATCTGTTTAAAGGAAGTTTAAAGGAAGTTTAAAGGAAGTTTAAAGGAATATATGAGGAGTTTAAGGAAAATATGTAGTATACAGTCCTTACTCTCAATACGGACGCACTCAATAAGGACGATTTTTTTCAATACGGACGCTTTTTGTGGAAAAGTGTCCCCAAAACAGTAGAAAAATGGACACTTCATGACAATTGACCCCAATACGGACGCTATTTTCGAGAATTAAAAACGTCCGTATTGGAAGTAAGGACTGTACTATATACAGCGAAATGCAAACAGTAAGCTCATTGGCTTTAAACGTTTTTTTCTGCTAACTATTTTTGCAAGCCAGGATATTTTAATGAAATTCTTGTATAACATTTGGTATCCTCAATCGTTCAGACTGGTTACTAAGAAATTTATTAATTTACAAGTTAACGAAGCTATTGCTTAAAGCAAAAAGTTACTAAGTAATTATTTTTAATTTTATTGCGACCGGTACGGAATCTTGGATCCCAAACATCATTCCCGAAAATAATCAAGTTCATGTCGGCCAGAAATGACAATTGTAAACTCAAAACATTCGCAATAATCTGGCACCGATTTTTTTTTCTTTTCTTTTTGATTTATTTTTTATTATTCTTGAGTACATTTTGATTACGTAAAATCAATTAAAAATAATAATCCGCAGTTGTTACTCAATATAAAACGAGAAAAAAAAATCTAATTGAATTTAATCTTGTTCCGTCGACCGGACTTTATTAATTCGACGAAAATTAGGAGCTAAAGTTTTTTGGAAAGTCATCATTTTTGAGTTTTTTTTTGTGTCTAAGGAGCAAAATGTTGGGCGTATTCCATTCCCTGACGTTCGTACTTCCGTTCTTCCCGGAATGCAAAGTCAGGTTTCAGTTTAGAATTGTTTTAAGTTTTCAACAAGGCGATTTTGGTTGATACATTTGTTTTACATCAAGACAATTGGCACTGAAGTGGCATATTGTATAAATACAAATTTATGAAAAAAAAACGAAAATAAAAAACATATTTTTGGTATAAAAAGAAAACACCAGATTGGGAACGTTTGTACTAATAATTAGTAAATTCCAATTTTGACTTCCGAATTGAATTACCGGGTTCATTTCACATTAACTGCTGACAAGCATATAAAACATAGTACCTGACATAATTTTGAAGCTAAATTATTTGTTTACTCAGAAACCATGTGACAAATGGCATACTATTTGTGCGATACAGATTTTACCAGTCAGTCTATTAGCTTAACCCGAAATTTATTCAGGTTCATTTTACGTTGTTTATTACAATTTAATGGTGTTTACTAATTCTATCAACTATGGCCAAGTTCATTTTACCATACAATTCTAGAAATTTTGGTGTTTTAAAATTTCGGTTAGTTTTTCGGTTAGTTTTTCGATTAGTTTTTCGGTTAGCTTTACGGTCAGTTTTTTGGTTAGTTTTTCGGTTAGTTTTTTGGTTAGTTTTTCGATTAGTTTTTCGGTTAGCTTTTCGGTTAGTTTTTGGTTAGTTTTTCGGTCAGTTTTTCAGTTAGTTTTTAAAATTTGTTTGTTTTGAAATTTCGGTTGTTTTAAAACTTTGTTGGAACTTCTATAAGAACGCAAGACAAAATTATAAAACACAATCCTATGGAGGTTTTTGCGATATCATTACTCGTTCATAGAATTCCAAGTTCAAAAAATCAATATCATAAATTCTGTTAACGTGATTGGTCGTTCTATGTGCGGTTTGTGTCAAGTTCAAGTTTTTTCTTTCGAAAATTGTTCTCGAAAAATGTTCTCAAATAATTTTAGGAATGACGGGGGCTGATCCACAGGATCTTTCACTGGGCTCGTACTGTCACACCAAGGGCCTTTCTCTTCACGAGTTTATCCACGCGCTTGGATTCGACCACGAACAGAACCGACCGGATCGCAACAATCACATTCAAGTCCACTGGGATCAAATTCGTGATGACAAAAAATGGAACTTTCAAATTCTCAAAGAGGATGAGTGGGACCCAACTGGCCATGCGTATGATTTTCAATCCGTTATGCACTACTCGTCCAAAAACTTTGCCCGAAATGGCGAGGGCCCGACAATGACGAAGAAAATTAATGGAGTAGATACTGGCGAGGCTATCAAGGCACAGCGCGACCGACCTTCAACCGTTGATATTCAACAGGTAAATAGTTTGACTTGGAAACTATTCACTAATTTAACTCCCAAAAGGCAATCTCTGATTTTTGCATGATTTTTTTGTGCTGGAAAACACGTTTTTTCGAGTAACTCATTCACTTTATATCTTGACCGTAGATATTTTTCGTGAAAAGAATTTAACGCGAAGAGCTTGTGTAATTCTGAACACGGTTCAATTAATTTTCTGCAACATGAATTTTTTTCAAGTCAATCGATATCGGCAATTTTGTATGATTTAATCCTTTCGGTCGGGGTTTATCGTGTTAAAAGCGGAAATGCGGGATGGTCTGATGTTATTTCCGGTCGGGTTTTACGGAAAATATAAACTTTTTTCATTCGGTTTAAACTAATATTAACTTTGGGTTTTAGTACAATGACCTTGTTTATGTATATTTTGTAAAAAAGGGACCACTACCTAACCACTTGAGTTGATACCACAGTTTTGCAGACAAAAAATGATAAGAAATAACCTTCAGGGGAGTTTTGTACGCATATGTACACATTCGTATATCTCGCTTTGTCCAAAGTATCAATTAATTTGTGGCCTCTCCAGTGTTCTTCACAGAACTAGACAAAAAAATTCTGAGAATCATTTTTTTCGGGGACATATCTCGAGAAACTTTTTTTATCGAATAACTTTTTATTCCAAAAACAACGGGTTTTTTCATAATTTGTTCAGATTTGTTCTACTTACGAATGCGCGCAAAACTGCGGTCATACCATGAAGTCGTGCGACAATGGACAAGAAGTATTTTCTCATCGGTTCTGTGATGGATTAGTGGATTGTGAGGACGAGTCCGACGAAAAAGGCTGCTCATGTGAGTTTTTTTACTTTTACTCGGTTTAGTATTCAAGCCATGAAACACTCTGTGCAGTTGTGTTAGTCCTATTTAAACTTGTGAAGGAGTCAAGTCAAATGATTCATATAGCATGTGTCATAACTTATGACTCCTAAAACTTAAAATACAAATTTTCGTTTGCTTGGAGGCAGCAATACGCCACTTGCTGGATTTGTCATCAAAATTTATCAATAAATTTTTGGCCCAAAATTTCTTATAACGAGTACGAATAAATAGATTTCCGAAAAAGTGACTGAAAGAAGTGCATAATTGCCGTCAAAATTGAATATTCACAAAAAATGAATTTTTTGCTTGTTTCACTTCATGATTGTTGTGTGGTTTTTTTTGTAAACGTCAAAATAAACCAGTTCAAAAGATGATAAACTATTAATTTACAAGTTTAAATAATATAATTAATGTAAATTGACATTAAAGTTTATACGACTATATAAGATTGTGTTCAATTTGTTTTTTGAATCTACTTTGAAAAAAAACGAACACCCTATCGTGATGCTCTATCCTGATTGGTTTGCCTCCAAACGCCTTAGTGCCGATAGTTAGCCAGATGTTAGTCATAATAGGGTCTCGGTCATATCCTCTAAGTCATAACATCATACCAACAACAAATGTTCACCAAAAACAAATGTACAAATGTAGTAACTGCCCACAATTATATAAAAATCCTTTTGGACACAAATATTTATATTAACAGATTAAATCACCAAATTTTTGAGTTCGGTCATAAGTTATGAGTCATAACATGTGCTTTATTTTCTTTTATAAACATACCGCAAAATTGTTACTAGCGTCCGATTCTCGGGCATACCCCACCCAGAACATGATATGCATCTAGACATTCTTTCCTGTTCTGGGAGGCTGATAAAGACAAAACGAACAGGATGGTAAAATTTATACCATCATGTTCGTTTTTTCTTTGTTATCCTCCCAGAACGGGAAATANGCCAAGGGGTTTTATGGTTTCATTGGGGCGTCACTTGGGCCGAATGCTTCACTTGGGCCGTATTTCTATGTTTTATTGGGTAATGCTTCACTTGGGCCAAAAGCTTCACTTGGGCCGAAGGCGCCGGGGGTTGCCGACGGACCACCCTATGGCCCAAGTGAAGCTTTCGGCCCAAGTGAAGCTTGGCCCAAGTGAAGCTTTGCGGCCCAAGTGAAGCGCTCCCGAAATAAAAAACAAATTATTAATTATTAAGATTAGCAATATTATATTTTGATTGTCATTTTATTTTCGAAAAAAGGTGGAAAGGCATTCTTATTTTCGAATGTCTGTTATCTTTTTTTGTAAATTTTATTCAATCACTAACTAACAAGAAACTTATTTTTTAGTTTATGACCTAACATAAAAATCAAAGGACCGTTTCAACGCTTTTTCAGATAATGCGTTTTGCATGACCTTCTTATATTTTTAGAAAGATAAAAATAAATTGCACATTACTACTCGAATCATACTGTAGTGACCAATTAAAATTCAGTTATGCATAATTACTTTATTACAATTTACTTTATTATTACAATTTACTTTATTACAATTTACTTTACTACAAATTTTGTTATACAAAAAAGTTTTTTTCTGAAAAATCACTCGGTCGAAAACCGTTTGCGATCTATTTCATCACTGTCGAATAATTTCACTTTGTCGAAAATGTACAATCAGAGCCACTTACGCATTTTTATTCAGGGGGCTGCTGCGAGGAGTTCGAAATTACGATTAATGGCCAGGATTATGTGTACATCAAACAGGGCCAACACAAGGGCAAAGACTATTTTTATTCCGAAAAGGACAATAAGTATTTATTTTCATATTTTACATATTGGGGGTTTTCCGAGGTTCTAGGTCAGCCGACATTTTACTATTATGCGAAATCGGAAGAGCAATGTCCAGACAATGTTAGCTAGGGTTGACAAACTGAATGCGTTGAAAAAT
The DNA here is from genome assembly GCA_004367875.1 of Oikopleura albicans. Taxonomy (NCBI): domain Eukaryota; kingdom Metazoa; phylum Chordata; class Appendicularia; order Copelata; family Oikopleuridae; genus Oikopleura; species Oikopleura albicans. The sequence continues at coordinate 337,422 of SCLG01000060.1, forward strand.
TATATTGCGTGGGAAAACTTTTTTGGCTGTTAACGACACACCCTATGTATACTTCCCTCCACTTTAATTTCGTAAGTATGTATTTTCCCTCCACTTTAATTCCGTGAACAGAATTTTGTGAAATTAATCTCGTAAAAAAATTGTCGAATATGGTTAACAAACCGTTAGGGTGCGTTGGCCACTGAGTAAAACGTGAGGTTTCCTGTTTTTTATATTATTTCTAGGTCATTAATATTTCTACTATTTAACTCCGATGCGCCGGTGCTACACACGGTGTGCTGTTGCAAGTTTACGTGGCTCTCACCGTTAAACCACTTTCTTAAGTGGTTGGTTTTGTTTAACCAAATAAATCATATAAATGTTGACTTTGTTTAACGGGAAACAAACATTATTTTTGTACAGCAGGTTTCTCGGAATCCGTACATATAGACGANCATCATACCAACAACAAATGTTCACCAAAAACAAATGTACAAATGTAGTAACTGCCCACAATTATATAAAAATCCTTTTGAACACAAATATTTATATTAACAGATTAAATCACCAAATTTTTGAGTTCGGTCATAAGTTATGAGTCATAACATGTGCTTTATTTTCTTTTATAAACATACCGCAAAATTGTTACTAGCGTCCGATTCTCGGGCATACCCCACCCAGAACATGATATGCATCTAGACATTCTTTCCTGTTCTGGGAGGCTGATAAAGACAAAACTAACAGGATGGTAAAATTTATACCATCATGTTCGTTTTTTCTTTGTTATCCTCCCAGAACGGGAAATAATTTCTAGATGTATATCATGTTCTGGGTGGGGTATGTCCCAGTATCGGACGCTAGTAACACTTTTGCGGTACGTTTATGGAAGAAAATAAAGCACCGTAAATTAAAATAACGCACCGATATAATAGATTGTGTACAAATAGAAATAAAAAACGAATTATTAATTATTAAGATTAGCAATATTATATTTTGATTGTCATTTTATTTTACCATAAAAATCAAAGGAATTTTAACGCTTTTTTAGATAATGCGTTTTTCATGACCTTCTTATATTTTTTAGAAAGGTAAAAATAAGTTGCACATACTGTAGTGACCAATTAAATTTCAGTTATGCATAATTAACAAATTTTGTTATACAAAAAAGTTGTTTTCTGAAAATTCACTCGGTCGAAAATCGTTTGCGATCTATTTCATCACTGTCGAATAATTTCACTTTGTCGAAAATGTACAATCAGAGCCACTTACGCATTTTTATTCAGGGGGCTGCTGCGAGGAGTTCGAAATTACGATTAATGGCCAGGATTATGTGTACACCAAACAGGGCCAACACAAGGGCAAAGACTATTTTTATTCCGAAAAGGACAATAAGTATTTATTTTCATATTTTACATATTGGGGGTTTTCCGAGGTTCTAGGTCAGCCGACATTTTACTATTATGCGAAATCGGAAGAGCAATGTCCAGACAATGTTAGTTAGGGTTGACAAACTGAATCCGTTGAAAAATTATAGTGCGTGGCAAAAAAAAAATTTCCGGGTTAACGACACACGGTGTGTCACACACCCTATGTATATGTCTTTTCCCTCCACTTTAATTTCGTGAAGAGAATTTTGTGAAATTAATCTCGTAAAAAAATTGTCGAATATGGTTAACAAAAGCAGTACAACCAGCGTTGGAACCGTTAGGGTGCGTTGGCCACTGAGTAAAACGTGAAGTTTCCTGTTTTTGTTTGTATTAATTCTAGGACATTTATATTTCTTCTATTTAAGGACCGGTCATATATGTTGTTTACAAAATTCACGCATTATAAAAACGCTCTTGGAATCCACCAGAACCGTTCAATTGCAAAAAAAAGTCCTCTTTTTGTTATCCATTTTCATTTTCAGTTTGTTAACCTTAATGTCAGCTTTTTATATTATTCCTGGAAAGTTCAAGGCAGCGCCACAACCAAAGCAAAATGTCTAAAGTCCGCCAAGCCGCAAGTCGAACAGTCGGTAAGTCTAGATTCTTTATCTGATGTTTTAGGCGATAGTCCGCCGGTTGCCGGCACCACAACCCGACCCGCCACAACAACAAGCACAACAACAACCACACGTCGACCAACAACAACAACCATTCCAACCTGTGAAATTACAACAATTCGACCGGTGACCGGTGGAACATGGCGCTGTTCCGGTACCCAGTGCTCTGCAACATGTAGCAATACGCAACAGCGCCCAATTTGTAGCCGATCGACCACCCTGTTGTGTGTGGGCGGCAAATGGAATCATCCGACGACCGTTTGTGAATGTAAGACCCCGATTGGAAAATGCTCAGGCAAGCCACAGTCACTCAAACCCATCTGGATCAAACGCAATGCCGAGTATATGTGCTCTAACAACAATCTAGACAGGGGTTTCGAACATAAAATGTGAAAATTGTTTGGTACGGTTTTAATTGCTATACGAAAGCACTTCTCATAAAGTACTTTATAAGAAAAAGAAAATTGTTCAAACTGTTGATGTCTTTGAATTAAGATTAAATTTTTAGCCAAAATGTCATTTTTAAAGTTTTTTTCCTTTTTTTTAATCATAGATGCCTTCATACACATATTTAATAATAGGGAGTGCCTCCAAATTGTGTAGAATAATAATTGCAATTGGGAAATCGAAAAATTTACCCTAGGGTGGATTTATTTCGACAACGAGCAAACAACATTTGACTTATTTGAACTTTACGCCATTTTTTTGTGAGTGAAAAATGTGTAATCAAAAATTTGGTTGCATTTTTAATTGCACAACATTTATGTTACACACTTCGCATATGTAAAATTACTAACACTAGCGTCTACCACAAATAATGTTTACGAATGGGACACGTTGCGGCTCCGGAATTTACAAGAGAATGTCCCGTTTAGATAATGCAATGATGCTCAGCCCGGATATCTCGCAATTTTCTCATCGCAAAATATTGACTCAGTAAAAGGGGTCGGACGCGCCTATAGTCTCCGCGGTGCAAAAAAAAATGTTGTCTGAAACCCTTTTGTTTACTCGGCAGTCAGTGCTCGATTAGTTGTCCCTACAAGAATTACAAGCCACTGTGTCGATCCAGCCAGGCCGAAAATACCTTCACGTGCAACAACGATCTAAGATGGTCGAATAACATCAAAAACGATTGTGAATGTCGCGCTTCATGTCCGCCGCCAGCGGAACAATTCGAGCACATTGCATCAGGCACTTTTTCACATATTTCCCACGCGTGCTATGTTTGTACCGGTATGAGCGGTACCGTCTTAAAAGGGATAACGGGTAAAAAGCCATAAATTTAAGAAAAATAATAATATTATGAGCCCTTATTAAACAAAAAAAACTGTTAGGGCCAACCTTCGAAAAATTTTGGAACTCGCTAAAGATAGTTCCGGGACTTCATTTTAACACATTTTCATGCTTACTTTTTGAGGTCTATAATTCAACCCAACTAGTTAATGATTATTTTTTTGTTTTGTGCGGCCTTTTACACCTTATCCCGAAAAACTGCCCCGAAAAGGACTATTTTCAGCGTCAGTAGAATAATTTTTAAAATTTTATATTTTTCTGTCTGAAAAGGCCTCTCAAATAAGATTATTTTTAATGGGGGTTAAAAGCGCCAAACAAAATTCGAAGGCATAAAATAAGGGTCGTTTGTTCTTGATGTTTTTTTCCAAATAAGGGTATTTGATCTTATAATAGTTTTGTTTGGACATTCTTAACAAGTGCTTATGTAAAGTAACTTGAAAATTATTTGATTAAAACGTATACAGTTTAGACGGACAAGTTGGTCGAGTAAAAACCAATTTTTTATTATGTTTAATCTTGTCGTTACAGTTTGGTTCTATGTGAATTTGTAACTAGGGATTGCGTACAACTCTGGATAGAATCAATTATTTTCTACCACGAGTTTTTATATTAGAACTATGTACATTTTTGTGGCACAGTAGGGTACAATACGTCATTTAACTATGTGTTAAGAGACTACTGTACGTCTTAAATAGAGTCTTAACTGTTGCGGTTTTTAGAAATTATAAACACGGCATGTATTTATAAACACGGTATGTATTTTTGAAGGTGTTAGATTTTACCCGGCAATAACGTGATTCGTTGACATTAAAATTAGTTCATGCATTCCCGAAACCATTCTCCAAAACACATTGTGCTAAACGCGATTTTCATAATTATCAGTCTTAAAGGTCGTTTTCAAGGTCACTCAAGTTTTTTGCGGTCACTTTCTAACGTTGACTTTTGATAATTGTATTTTTTTTTCTCTGCATACCCTAACGCGCGGCGTAATTTCAGTCCCACATTTGTGGTCTCTTAGAATTCACCATGGAATATTTGATGGGATCTTATTATTCGAGTACCTTGTCTAAAAATTAATTAGTAAAATGTGTGATTGTGGAAAATGCAAGTTTTTTCGTTTTCAAACATTGGTATGCTATTTTGGTTTTTGGAGTTTTTCACATAAATACTATTTGTTACCCATCTGGTTCAAATTACACAAAGTATTACAGTATTAGAGTACCTTAATTCGTTATGTAGTCCAGTATAGGAAATGGTAAAGCTACCTCGAATCAGTCATTCACGGTTTCAGCACTAATTCAAAAATAAAAATAAAACGGGAAAAGAGAAAAAATTGTCAAAAATTGGTCATAAGTTGTGATTCATTACTTATTACAGGGTGATGCAATATAGATGCTAATCCGTTTTTGGTTCGAGAGTATGCTGAGCGAATATAACTCACCAAAAAACGGATTAGCATCTATAGTGCATCACCCTGTACTAACAACTCTTCTTTTTGAAATTGGTCAACCAAAGTTTGGCACGTTTTCTGAATGAAGTAAGAAACTTTTTCAGAAAAAAAATTTATTTTTCAACACTACGCGTTTCATTAGTAACTGAATGAGGAAAAGGCTTGTCTCGATCCAAACCCACAAGTATTATATATTGCTGTGTAAAAACATACTCGGCAAATTAATTACCACGAGTTCGTGAATTTTACGAATCAGCCGATTAATCTATATATTTTGATACGTTCGATTTTTTTTTCTTCACAGGGTACTCAATAGTGAGGTTAATTCAACAACTGAGGAGGTCGATGTAATGAAATTCATCACTTCCATGTCGCAAATAATTCCTCGAAAATAATCGTTGGATTTTTGTTAACACACGTTTTGGTAATGTTTGTTTTAATCATAATCTGCGCATATAATGTGTATGCATTCAAAAATTCTCGTTTTCAAAACTCACTGAAAATTCTTATATCGTAGTGATTTTCAAACGCGAAAAAAATAAATAATGTTACCACTTTTTGGTAACGTTGCTTGACAGCCCGTCTGAGGCCTATGTGGCCTGTCATTGGTCTTCTTTGGGCGCGCTTGGCCAATCACCGAATGGCAAATCATCGAAATACGATTTCCTTCTTTTAAAATATTTTTGTATTACAATCCTCCCCCTCTTAGGTGCCGCGCTTAAGGAGAAATATGCATTTCCGCTAAACAAATGTTTTCGCGTTTTAAAATCAGGACGATAGTTACCCGAATAATCATGCCGTTTCGTCTACAATTTTTAAGTTAGTTTTTTTCTAAAATACAATAAAAAAAATATTTTAATTAGTCCAAGTGCAAATAGTACTGCATTTATGTAGTCCTCTCAAGTTGTCCTAGCAGTGCATAATCTGGCTAATCTAGTACTATGAACCAGGTATAAAGTTAAAATGCATAACCATTTTATAACGCGGAAATGAGGGTTCCGGATCGTGTGGCCGGCTCCATAAATACGATCTATTTAGACTTTGGAACACATTCTGACATAACGATTTCCATAAAAACGTGCGCTGAAAACATATTAGCTCGAGTTTACAAACCAAAAAAAAAAAATTCAGCAAATTTTTCAATCTACTACACCGCCTGAGAGTTTATCAGGCCTTCCTTTATCAGGCCACTTTGCCCGCTCGTTCGCTTATCAGGCCACTCTTCCATCGGCCTCAGGCGGTATTAATAAAACCCTTTTGTATAAGACGATTACTTCAATGATTACTACTACGATAACAGCCTTTTTGGGGGTTCGATTTTATGGTCTTTATATAGACAACGTGAACTAAATCTGAAAACAGCCCTCGATGTTTCATTCAAATTTAACGAACCAATTTATTTTTTACGGTGCAAAATATCGGCTTTAGCTGGATAAATCAGAAACGTTTTGTGTGTGCTAAAAGTTGATAATTTTACGTTTCGCGCTATATTTCAAGTCAAGAAGTATTCATTTTAAAATTCAAGAGTTATGAAAACGTTCCACGTAAACGGACAAATCTTAAAGTATTATTTCAATGTAACTTTTTTATATTTCGAACAAATAAATAACCAGGATATTAGTGTCTTAAAAGCTGCAAATCTGCTTTTACAAGTTAATGTATTTCGATATTTTTTTGATATCACAAATAAGTGTTGGCAATCCTTGGCCAAATAAATGCGTGATTTTTCTTTATCGGACACCCATCCACTAGCCACTAAAGCATAGCAAATAACGGAGTAAAAAAAATCCTAAGGAATTCACATCAAAATACAAATTGTATTATACAGTCCTTACTTTTTTATCGGACGCTCATTTATCGGACGATTGCTCTTTTTTCGGACGCTTTTTTGGCCAAAATGGGGCCATTCTAATAGAAATATGGACCATTTGTGACAATGCTCCTTTTTCGGACGATATTTTCGTGAACCGAAAACGTCCGAAAAATAACAAGTACTGTCGCAAGTTTCTGATTTTTTTCTGGTCATAAAATTGGTCTCTACAGTAGAGACTCTACTACAAGTAAAACGAAGACTGTAATTATTAATTTGCTAGATAGCGTATTGATGGTCCAGATTCTAAGAAGGGTATTTACCTAAGTACAGACTTATGCCGATTTTAAAACCTTGGCAAGCTCGTCCGGCTTATACAATACGGATTCTTGTTGTCCAATATTTTTTCACGAATAATAACTATGCTCAAAATGTAAAAATTATTGTCATTACACGTTTTCCTATGTTCATTTTAGACCATTATTGACCTTAAAATTTGATGTTATTCGCGTTCATTAAATTTGTTTTGCTCCCATTCCGGACGCTTTTGAATCAATTGGGACTTTCATTTGTCTGAAGACGCGCATCTGAAAATAAAAATTAACCCTGTTCTTGGCCGGGTTCCACTTCGAATACCGTGGGTTTAGTACCTCATTTCCACAAGTTAATCATATTTCTACTTTTTTATACATGTCGATAAAAAATTTATAATAATGATAAATATTCTAAATAAATTAATTTATCTTGCCACCACCTAAATTAGATTCGGATGAATTCATGTGAAAAATTCATTACAGAAATTGTGCCCCGATTTGGCGATTGCACCAATCATTTTAAAAATCAAAAATGCAAAGCCAATTGTCCCAACGGCACATATCAGCGGAAAGGCGCACGTAAAATTCAATCTGTGACGACTCAGTGCATCTGTAAAGGGTCACAGTGTCACTGGGGAGTTAATCGGAAAGTTACAAACGATTTATTCTGCATCAGTAAGTGATTTATACTCTTTCATAATATGATTTATTTTACCTCATTTTTATTTCAGTCTGAGTAGTCATTGAATAATGGGAAAAATGGGAATATTTTATCACTTCTGAATTTTTAAGTACTTTTTTAGTACTTTAGATTACGAATGGCTAAAATTTTCCTTATAGGCCTTTGTAAAAGTATTTTTGAGCTAGGGCAAATTTTCCTTATAACCTCAAAAATCTCATATAAGATTTGTACTTGAAGGCAAAGGTTTTTTCTTCACAGTTAACAGCTTGCGCAGTTAACCGTCCACTGAAAAAATTGGATAGTTAACCGCAAAATTGGGCAATATTCCTTCAAAAATATTTTGTATGATCCACAAAATTGATTCAAAACTGACAATTATTTGTCAACTGTGCAGTCAGAATAATCTGAAACTATTTAGAACAAAATCATTGTGAAGATCCTTCCAAATACTTCATTCATGGCATCTCAGCGGATATGCGCAATAGTATGGAATGTGACTCATCTAAGCAAAATGATCTCTTTTACCAAGAAGGAACAAAATGCCGCTTCCACTGTCCAAACGTGACGAAAAAAGTAAGTGCCGGAATCACATGCAGGTGTTACGGCACCGGCAACTGCGCCTGGTCGGAAAATACTCAAAAGGCCCGCACGCCGCCGCCTTTATCTTCAAAAATGCGCATCAAATGCTAACAAGAAACAACAACAACAAAACAATAACGAAAGATAAATGTCTAGAATAATTATCTTTTGCACCAATTGCCCATTTTTCACTTATTTTTCACAAAAAAAGAAACACTGTGGAAATTTTCACATTTGAACACTTTCTCCGCCACCAATAATTCAAAAAATGACTATTGAGGCACTAGTCACTGGTTAACCCTCAACAATTTAAAAAGCACTTTTCTATGTCACAATTTGAGTGTACGTTTTAACCCCTAGAGTCATGCCTGATCCTGCCGCCATGCGAAAAAAAAGCGAGCCGACAGCGTATGCCTCCCATACGATTGCTTGCCCTGTAACTTGTATAATTTAACCTCCCAATGCTGTTTTTCTGTAAAAAATCTCCTCCTGTAAAATATGACCCCCGTTTTCCATGCTAATTGTACATGATTTTATAAATTATTCGCAAACTCGTTAAAAAACGAAGAAAAGTGACACTTTCTTTCGACTTGAGTGAAAAAAAAAAGAATTGAGATTCAAGTTCATTATCTTTTACAAAACTGTATTAATATGAAAAACTAAATTCGAACTTTGTACAACAACGTAACAATTGTAACAATAACTGTAAGAAGTGAAACTACTAGTTCTTTTCCAAAAATAGCATATACAGTCCCTTCACAGTTGGATTGTAGATGTGAATAATAAAATTTATGAATGTTTGTCTTAAAAGTGTGTTTACTTAACCCTGCACCGTTTCTTGGACACAGGCTCGGTATCAAAAAGGTGATACAGTTGATGTGCGCACAACGCGACGATGTGCACACAACTCGACGGTTTTTTGGAAGTGGTCGCTGCAGTATATACATAAATATATACAGTAGGTGTGCACACAACGCGACGGTTTTTGGGAAGTGGTAGTGTCGCGTTGTGTGCACATCAACTGTAGCTACAAATAGAGTGGCGCTCAGCTCGCGCTCGTTTTCATACGTTTCATCACATTATTCAGAAGAGTCTATCAGAACACCGAAGGATAATATTGACACGGCCCCTAATGCGGTGACGGACTGTATCTACTATTTATATATAAACAAAAAAATCCAGATTAGAATATCTGCCGGGCCTTATTTGTACATTATCAAGCCATATAAAATGGGTCCGGCATTAGTGAAGATATGTGGTATACACTTAGTCGACGTTTATTTTTTCGATAATTATTGTCATTAATCTGAGTTGAAAAAATGTCGTAGTTTAGATTAGAGCCTGACAAGCTTCAATCCTGGGTTGCTTATTAATGAAGTCATCGGGTATTCATTAAAATTTCGAACAATGATAACATGTCTGACCAGCATGTCGTCGCCAAGTTCATTAAAATGCTGCGACGTAAAAAAAAAGAACTGGTGCAGAATTAATTTCAACATCGCCATATTTGAAATGAGTATTTTAACTAGAACCCTAAACTTGATTAAACCACAAATAATTTTTCAAATTTATCAATTTCACGAAAATTCCCGGTTTACCCGTTCTAATAGGATACCCATATCTACATCATAGACTTAATGTATTATAAACGACTATTTGAGCCACTTGAACGGGTTCTAGTTCACACAATGAAGAGGAACTAATGATAATAGAAGAACCAAAAATACAAAAGTGCCAACAACTCGTAGGCTCCCGACTCTTTATATTCGTGAAAAAAACGGTAAAACTCTAATTGACATCATTACATTGTTCAATTGTTTTGTCATCAATGTTCTGACAATCTTTAGGGTTATTAGCTCGAAAAGAATCACGTTTTGATTTTCAATACTTAAACGAGCTCCTTTTTGAGAGCCCGTGGTCAACAGATAATAATTAGGCATGGATTACAATATGTTCGGGGAAAAATAATTAGAAAACATAGACTAGACATAGACTATAGTAGTTAAGATTTTCGTATGTTTTTTGATAGACTGAAATTAGTTGTATATTATTCAATTAATTACCGGGTGAAAAATACTAGTGAAAGGAAGTGATTAAATACGTCTGAGATAGTCGATGTCGTTTTTTATAACTTTATAGATATAAAGGAAAATAAGAATGAAAAAAATACTGATTTTTTTTTTGTATAAAGTCTTTACTATTAACTGTTTTGTTAACTGTAAGATACAATTTACTGAGAGTGATTTTGATTTTTTTTAGATCCGTTTTATATATTGTTAACAACGCGCTCTTATTGGTCCGCTTCCGGGATGTTGCGGAAACTGTCCAATCAAATCGCGATATACCTCCAACCGAAGATAATAACGATATACTCAAGCGTGTGTTTTTTTTGCGTTTTTGTTCTACCAACAAAATATGTGTTTCGAAAAAAAAAACATGAATTAGGTTTAACCGAGCATAGATCTCTGAAGCAAAAAACAGACTTTATGTCGTACGTATTGTGTCTAGTTAAGAGAAGAAAAAATAAGGGATGCCGCGGAAAAAAAATCGCAAAAAAACTGTAACAGCCACTCTGTAGGAAATGAAAAGTTAGGTTTTGCTCGGCATCCCTTATTTTTTCTTCTCTTAGCTCATCTTTTGAGCTCAAGTGTTAACCATGTTTAATTAAAAAAATTATGTTGTAACCAACTGATGCTTCTATAATACCCCGTATAATTTTGTTGAGATTTTAATCTACCGAATTATGTTTGGCCATCAACTGGTATTTAGGACCTTATTTTTTTGGCCGTAAACGACGTCCCCTATCTGAAAAAGGGTAGAATTAACACTTACAGACGGTGGAGTTAAGCCGAGTTCAACCGAATTTAACTTAAAGTTGTAATATGAGCTGTCATATTTCAAATGTAGTAAAACTGAAATCACTATATGATTTTAACTACAGAGAGTCACAAGTGTTTATGGAACTCGTAGGGATGACACTGTGTGATGATTGTCACACGACCCAGTGGGGCCCCGTTACTCCATAACTTTTGGCCGTTTTTAAAACATAAAATTATATTTTATTTCGAAGTTTTTCGTACAAGTTTTACATTAAGTTCAATTATTAATTTTGACTAATTTTATGATATTTGAAATCCATTTCATATTCTCTGAAAANAATTTGCTTCGCTTCGGGTGAGCAGTTCACGTGAGATCTCTCGCTTAAACCTACTACTCAACCCACTCGGCTCGGCCCGGGAAAATTCCCGCGCCGCGCCGTGTTGGGTTGAGTTTTGTCTGAGCGTCTGCGCTCGCTCGTTATGCAGCGAGTGCGGACAAACTCAGCCTTACGTAATAAGGATATACTCAAGCGTGTTTTTTTGCGTTTTTATTCTACCAACAAAATATGTGTTTCGAAAAAAAAACACAAATTAGGTTTAACCGAGTATAGATCTCTAAAGCAAAAAAAAACAGACTTTATGTCGTACGTATTGTGTCTAGCTCATCTTTTGAGCTCAAGTGTTAACCATGTTTAATTAAAAAAATTATGTTGTAACCAACTGATGCTTCTATAATACCCCGTATAATTTTGTTGAGACTTTAATCTACCGAATTATGTTTGGCCATCAACTGGTATATAAGACCCTATTGTTTTGGCCGTAAACTGCGGCCCTATCTCAAAAAGGATAGAATTAACACTTACAGACGGTTGAGTTAAGCCGAGTTCAACCCAATTTAACTTAAAGTTGTAATATGAGCTGTCATATTTCAAATGTAGTAAAACTGAAATCACCATATAATTTTAACTGTCATGCGCCGTTTTAGACAGATCTGTCCAAGCGACGCTTTTATTAAGTATTATTCGTTAACGGTTAACGTTAAACTCAAACGGCCAACGGATTATGAATTCAACTTTTTTATCAGTTAAAAAATAATTTTGCATGAACACGACATCTAATGTCCAGGCACACGGTATTTTTTTATAATTTTTTATTATGTTTTCTTTGGCGTCAGGCTTAAGGGCTACAAATATCTCAATATACTCACTTTTTTTAAATGCTTAAAAAACACCTTTAGTTAAAAAAATTTGATTTATGTAAATGTCAATAATCAAGAAGACATATTGAAGTTTAATAATTCGTTGGAATTTTTGAAATCGGCTTAGTAATTTAGCTGTAATATTGAAACGCGTTTTGGACAAATCTGTCCAAAACGGCGCATGACGGTGGTGTNTCCATAACTTTTGGACGTCTTTAAAACATAAAATTATATTTTATTTCGAAGTTTTTCGTACAAGTTTTACATTAAGTTCAATTATTAATTTTGACTAATTTTATGATATTTGAAATCCATTTCATATTCTCTGAAAACAAAAACAAACTAATACTATACAAAGCAAATTATTCAAATAATGTGTTTAGCTCGAAATCTTTATGACGGGCTAACCGTGACAAGGTATCTGACAAAATAATCCACCCTATTTTTCATTAATTTACTGATGATGATGCGGTAAATATGCTAAATAGCCATTACAATGTCGAATTGTTACACAACATAATGTTTTTTGTTCGTATTTAGCATTGCTCGGGCCTTGCGCAAATAGTTTCTAAAATGTTGTAGAAGATGAGCCACATTGAACATGCCCCATAGTAGTTGACGTTTCTACAACATGCCTGGGCCGAATTAATGATGCAATCAGATAAGCCAAAAAGTTAATAAAACACACATTAATTAAACAAGATAATTTATTGATCAAAAACGGAAATATTTAACGATGGGAGCTAAACTCCGCCGAGTTTGTAAGACTTTTCTCCAATATGGAAAACTGTCTTTTTCGTTCTAAAATGGTTCCGTTGGAGTTAAGCTTTGGGAAAACTTCATTTGACAACCGAACGAAAAGCTAAAGACAAATATATTGCATTGTTATTGAATCGAGCACACCCCTTGCACAGTTATCTTTAAAGTTTTTTTGAAACAGCAAAATAACTGCGAAGTGCCTAGGCCAAAAAGAGAGAAAATATTATATTTATCTTAAATAACTTGGTTCAAAATAACTGCGTATGCAAAAAATAGCCTCGTAATAATGCAGCCTGACAAAGCGAATAGGTGAAATACTACAATAACCATATTATTGGTACAATCAGATAAGCAGACACAAATTGAATAAGATATTTTATTGCTAGAAATATTTAACGGCAGCAGTTAAGCTCAGGCCTTCTATCGTATGCATCGTCATCGGCGTGGTCTGATGAGGGTTAATTTGAGGGTTAATTTAAGAAATAGGCCTTTAAGAAATATAATTTGGGCCTAATAGAAAACGGAGTGTTAATAAATTGACTCGTTGGGCATATCTCTTTGTTTTCAGAACTTACCTATGTTAGTCACAAATATCAGTAAAGCACGTGATATTTAGGGTTACAAATTTGTTTGTTTTTTATCTGATTATAATGCGCATCACAATTGCATATTAAGACATCATGACTGAAGTTAGAAACATAAATTATGAATAAGTATTATAATTGCAAATCACCGCAATTAACCACCTTTATTTGACGTTAACCAAAATAATTTTAAACATTTTAATCAGCATATCTTCTCTGAAAACTATTCAAAATGTGCTCTAATCAGCCATTTGCAAAAACAGAATTAATTAGAAATTATACAAATATAAATTGTTTGTACCATTTATCGTAGTTTCAAGAACGGGGACAAATAAGATAAGGTGCGTTCCACGAGATTATTGCGAAAAAATGTTAGTACTAAATTATTTAGATTTTGTGGCTCAATAATTTAGCGTTCATTCAGACAAATGAAAAGGTTAAATGAATTCATCTTACCGATGTTATTTACGGTCTCAATTCAAAAAAAANAGATTTATATGGATATTTAAACATCGCGTTATTTAAAAAAATAGTAATCAGTAACAAAAATGTTATCACAATTGGTTTATCGCAGTGATTTAAAAAGAGAAAAAAATAAATAATGTTACCAATTTTTGGTAACATTGCTTGGCAGTCATTGCTAGGCCTCAGACGCGCCTATGTGGCCTGCTATTGGTCCTTTTTTAATTAATTGAAATTTTATTAAAAAAACAATTAAAATCCTTTTTTGAGGCCACATAGCCTATGTGACATAGGCCGCAGACGCGTTGCCAAGCAACGTTACCAAAAATTGGTAACATTATTTATTTTTTTCTCTTTTTAAATCAGTGCGATAAACCAATTGTGATAACATTTTTGTTACAGATTAATATTTTTTTAAATAACGGGATGTTTAAATATCCATATAAATCTGAAGTTGTGTCATTTTTTGTTTTAAATTTCGTGAAACAATAGAGCGCACCCGGTGTTTTAATTGGTCTAAATTACGATTTAGTTTATACATTAAAACTGAATTATTCAAATTCCAAAAATTGCTTAGAAGTTTATGTCAGGGAAACAATATTACTAAAATTTTCAAAGTAAAACTGTTTATAACGATTTAAAAACAATGTTTTAGTGTTGACCAGTCATAAATTACCAGTGAGACTCTTGTCGACAACTGTCAAGGAAAATTAGCGTTTTTAAGAAGATGTTCACGTAACCCGATTATGATCATTTTCAAGCTTAAATTGACATTTTGGGTAATTTGTCAACAGCGCTAAGACCGAATATTGAAAATAAACCATATTTCTTTATAATTTTTCTTCTGAGAAAATTGCTGGAGATCGCGGTCTTGTGTAACTGGTGATTATCAACTAGGCACGTTTTATGCCGCGGATTTTTTCCTATTATTGTTGTTGATCAGTGTGAAGTTTTGACATGTCATTATACTAATGAACATTTTCCACGTTTTTCAAATTGTACTCGTTAACTAAATACGCAACGATTCAATTTAAAAATTCCATTTGCGACTTATGATCACAACGAACGATTTAGCATAGTTATAAAACGTGTTTTTGTTGATAAAAAATTACCTTACCTAAAAATAAATGCAATTTTCTTCAACGTTTGAATTTTTGTAACCATAATTTCTTACCATTTGTTATTCATCTAGTAATTGTTATCATGCCGGTATCAAAATAAAAGGTTTAAATTGTAGATATTAATTATTTCATATATGCAATATATGCAATACTAACTCAATTGCAAATTAATTGCGTAATTTGCAATTACAAATTACTGTCGTAATTTGCAATTGAAAATTTTCACATAATTTGAACGGATACATATCATGCATTAACGCGACGCCATTTCAATACAATTAAGTCGCTTTAACGCGATATTTATATTACACTCTTATTGTAAAACCAGTATTAAATAAGGTTAATTTAAATCGTACACTATACACAGGGTGCGCAGTTATCTTGCGAACTTGGTCTTTGAAAAGTCGCAAGATAAGCGTTTTTTCGCAAGATAACTGCTCAGGGCATATCATATAAATATTATAAATCACGAAAAATAAAATTATGAAAAGTCGCAAGATAAGCGTACGAGCGGCAATTTTCGCAAGATAACTGCTCGCAAGATAACTTCGCACCCTGTGTATTTGATACACGTTTTATCAGAGTTCTAGTACAGATAGAACACCAGTAAATTGCTAACTATATTAAACTATTTAAAGGTAGTATAATTATAAATGTTATTAAAAATTAATTAAGGAGTCCACAATTGTTTGAAAAAATAATTTGTAATTGCAAATTATTGATAAGTTTACGATTTATTTTTTTAACTTTACCGAAATGTAATAAAATTCGTGTTCAAAACACGAATCATGTCACACAATATAATTTAGAGATACCAAATTTCCAATTAACCCCTGAACAATGGAACTTATTACTATTTTCATTAAACTAGCTCTGGGGCTTATATAAATCAATACGGGTACCAGGTTCACCCCTTTGACAATACGAGAAGTGA
The DNA here is from genome assembly GCA_004367875.1 of Oikopleura albicans. Lineage (NCBI taxonomy): Eukaryota > Metazoa > Chordata > Appendicularia > Copelata > Oikopleuridae > Oikopleura > Oikopleura albicans. The sequence continues at coordinate 353,450 of SCLG01000060.1, forward strand.
TATGAGAAAACGCCCAACGTTGAATAACAGACAATTAGGAAGTTTAGCCTAAACTGTTTCGGGCACTGCGGTCTTTCCGAGAAAAGGTTTTTGTAAAAAAAGCTTGCTCAAATTAAAAAAAATAAATATAACCATCATTCTTGTTTTTGAATTTAACGCCCGAAACTATTTAAATTTTTGTTTTACGCCCACTAATGAAAAAAGTTACGTTATCCTGTTGAGTAAACTTAGGTTTATTAAGTCGGAAAGATTAGGACGGAGTTTTGAGCTCTTTTGCATTTTACTACCCACTGCGGAATTTCCTTTTTTCTCATAGCGTCCTAGGCAGTTTCATACGATGCCGAAAAGTTCTTCGAATAAAAGGTTTTTGGAAATTTCGCGAATAAGCTTCGAAAGACTGCGGTACCATACAGATCTTGGAGAGAAAATCGGTTTCTCGAATTACGAACCAAAAAATGAAAAAAAAATCCTGAACAGTGTTGAAAAATTCAAATCTATCTCATGAAATTAAAGTCGCGGCACGTTTTGTCCTGAAGTACTAGTAAAGGTCTTGCTCTATTCGCCAAAAAAAAATCGTATACAATAGGGCTTTTTGTTGTAATCATTTATTTTTAAGTAATTTATAAAATGATGTTTTGCAGGCTTTGATTAAACAACGTTTTTTCTACAATTAGATTTTGAATTTGTTTTAGCTGTTTTCCAAAAACAAGTCATACATTATTTATATCATACAATGTTTACGTTTCTTGATTCAGTAAGGGACGTTTTCATTTTGGGGTTCGATAATTCCATAGACTTTTTTGTGTGCCATGTGTTTTATACACAAGATGTACCAAAAATTTCATTACACATAGCGCAAAGTGCCTTGACAGTCATTACAAGCTACAATTACAAGTAATGGAAAACCCCATATTTTGAGTAATAATGTGTGGTTTCAATACATGTGTCAAAAATTAACCATTATAATACAAGTCTGGTATATAAATCATTGAAAAAGTCGTAAAAAAAGATTTTGAAAGTAAATAAGCCATTTTATTACAATTTGTCCACAATTACCCCATGAGGGGCGCTAATTCCATAACGGTCTTTTACCGCGTAACGGCCGTTTTTTTTCGAAAATCGAATATGGCCGTTATGGAATCAAGGACTGTAGTCTATTATCTATATTTTTTATATTAGTAGTGAAGTGTTTTTCACAAGAGATTACATGTAGATTGATATGCAATTTAATTAACAACAAGTCTACGAGCAACAATTATGATATCGTTTCTTATACTTTTTCTGGCGTATTTATTAACCGCAACAGTTTGTTGTCTTTATATTAGCGGAAATTTGCCTTATTTGGGCATCCTTAATAAGGGCCACCCAATGTATTATGCTTCAAACAACATTTATTCTTAAACGCTATTAGTATAGTATTATTGGCATTTCATTTGAATATTAAGTTCTAACAGTATTACGAGGAAAATACATTGAGTGACTTAAAATGTACTTTTAAAAAGGCTTAAAATTTATTTAAGCTTATTTTCTAGTACTGCATTTGGAAATATTATTATTTCAATGTCGCATTAGACAGTATTGTAACACTAAAACAGTGTCGCGTTAAAGCATCGGATAGTAAACTTAAATTTATATGGTTGAAAATTACGAATTAATTTGCAATTACAAATTAATTTTTTTCGGTCAGAAATCGGTTATCGGACATTTTTTGTAGTTGCAACTTACGCCATTATTTTTGCACTCCAAATTACGGATATTTCACCCACAAGTGAAAATTATGCGTATTAACCTGATTTGTCCGCTGTTTAAGATTATTTAGGATCATTTTTAGATCGTCCGAAATAAGTTTTTCTTTGAGAAATTCACCCAAGGCCATTATTCCTGAAACTAAAAGTCCTAAAGGAGCGTCTGTAATAGGGAGAGGCAGTAAAACGTTTCTTCTTTTCTAAAAATCTACCCTCAGCTTGATTCTTTCGGCGACTTAAGTCGAAATTAAAGAAGATTGTAATGAGCGCACCCAGTGATAGTAAAATAATAATGGCGATTGTTATTGCATCTATACTTCGTCTATACGCGATCACCTTAAACGCTTCAGGTTCCTCTGAAGTCGGCTAATTTGATTTGTAAAATGTCGCCAACGGTCACACAAAATTATCATATTCCCGATGTTGTTTTTAGAGGTTCATCCAAAGTGAAACCGAAACCGTATGAAAACAATGAAAAAAGTAGCTCTCACAAAAAAAACGATGTTTTTGCGAATAAAATCTTTAAACAAACCAGCTAATATGATTTCGATATTCATAAATAGGTTACGACATAAATTAAGTGATTTCTTGACCACGATCTTCGTTTCTTTTTTGCCAAGAAAGCTTATTTTTACGAAGATAAACTGTATCGTTTCGCATGTAAATTGGCCTGAAATCGTTTTAAATTCAAGTAAAATTGATTTTCTAAAAGTTCTAAATTACGTACAAAAATTGTATCGTGAAAAAGACAAGAAAGCATAAATTTAGCCGAATCCTGATCCTGAGCCAGATCCTTCAAGGTCGTCTTTCAGTTCGGAAATATAAACGGCTTTTCATTAGATGCTACTTCAGTTTAAATTTGATTTTCATGCATTAAATTCAATTTCAATTTACAAAAAACACCGGTTTCGGGCTTAGGGTTTGGATATTTTACGTTAACTCGTCCCCGCATGCCTTACATCGGACGCCGTCCTCGCCAGACGGGACCAAAAACGGACGGTTGGCGATTTATTCATCGTGGGCAACACAAATGAGATACTTGATGACGGTTTTTCGGGGTGAATTAGTAAGATATTTTTCTTAATAAAAATGATTTTGATTCTTGAAACGCGTATTTTCCATAATTTTATTGTGATTTACACTTATATTTCTTCCCAGTTCAATACGAAACTAAATATGCTTTGAAAAGCTTGCTATGAACGTTACATTTCAAGTTCTTAAAAAAATTTCTTTATAAAATTATAATTTACTGATGAATAGCACCTAGTCTAGACCAATCAAACAAAGCATAAATGCAGCAACAAAACTGAGGAAAACGATGTATAGAATTCGCATTTTTCTTCGACATGGGTTAGAATTGATGTTGTCTTGAAAGTACTCGAGTGCGTCTATCGATTGTCGCCGAATTTTATCTCTTATAGAATGAAAAGTTTGGAGGGCATCGGTCGAATGTCGCCGAACTTTATGTAAAAATTGTTCATAACGGGCTTGGTGATGACCTTCGGTAGGACTTCAACGGGACGTACACTTTTTGCTGAAAAACTCACCAGAGACAAATACTACCTATATTTTATATAAAAATTTGTTAATAAAATTGTTGAAGTAGAAAATCAAAAATAATAGATTATGTTGAATCATGTCAGAATAAACATTTAGAATTATGACATTCTGTGAAAACCTTATTCAAAATTATTCAAAAGATATAAAATAANAAACGATGTATAGAATTCGCATTTTTCTTCGACATGGGTTAGAATTGATGTTGTCTTGAAAGTACTCGAGTGCGTCTATCGATTGTCGCCGAATTTTGTCTCTTATAGAATGAAACGTTTGGAGGGCATCGGTCGAATGTCGCCGAACTTTATGTAAAAATTGTTCATAACGGGCTTGGTGATGACCTTCGGTAGGACTTCAATGGGACATACACTTTTCGCTGAAAAACTCACCAGAGACAAATACTATATTTTCTATAAAACATTTGGAAGTATGAGATTCTGTGAAAACCTTAAACTAAATTATTCAAAAGATATAAAAAAAAATTGTGTTCTTATTATTAATCTATTATCTAATCTAAAACAACGAAAGTAGGCGGTACGTTTCTTACCCTGAGTCTGTACTACAAGAGGTAAGCCAATTCCGGAAGGCTTTTCAATTTTGAGGCACGTCTCCCTTTTTCCCAAATTAGACTTTTCCGGTCCAAAATCGAACTTTGAATTAAAAAAAACGTCCCGGAGTTGGACTTTTTGCCATAATCATTCCAAAAGGGGTCTATTAAAGTGTTCCAGAATAGGGTTCCAGAATTGGCTTACCATATGTATTAATAATTGCTATCGGTTTGACCCGTTCCTTGTTCTTCGATTATATGCGTTCATAATGTATCATGTAATGTCTGAATCAGGACTGAAATGAGTTGTCTCAAGTATAACTTATTCAGTATAACTGTATAAGTAATACCGAGTTAACGAGGGGACTTTTGGCTAGGTTGGTATGCTTGATATGTTTTCTAGCTAGAATAATTTACTCTAAAAAGTGAGCATTAGCGAGATGACTACTGTACAATTTAAAATAACTTTAAGTGAACATTATAATAACGCAGATTTCTTGTCTAGAATTGTATTTTTTACGTTTTAGAAGAAAAGACAATTTAAAAAAACGGAAATGTTTTATTTTTCTGCTTTGAAAAACAATTGACTCCTGAAATTCAGTCCTTTTGTTCGGAGTTAGTGATAAATTTTGCAGAAAATGCAACTTTTATGCACGTTTTTTTTTGATGGGACGTGTTCAACGATGAAGATTGTATAAAACTCAAACATTTGAGTGATAATAGTTTGAAAAACCTAGTTTTTTCGTTTTATTTTTTAGTGGAGGAGGTCCCGGTTAGTAGAATTATTTTTTTTGGTTGCGCTTTATTAACGATTCATACTTCAAAATATTTGGTCAAAATTCTGGCATGTTTTTTCATCTACTCTGCATATTTCTGTTAAATACATGTATGAGTTTGACCAAATTGGTCCTCAACTGGTATCACTTGTCAAAACGCTATAAATTATAGTCCATATTATTCAATGGGAAATTTCAACCGTTTTTGTCAGAGATAAGTTATAACAGTCCCGTTGAAAATAAATTCCACTCCAAAACTCTCTTTTTATAATTTATATTTGTAATTAGATTTGTAAGCTTAGTAATCCAATTGAATCCAGAAAGGACTTCCTGCTAAATAAGTAAAACAAATTGTTTTCACACTTTTCTAGTATTGTTTCATACAATCAACTACGGTAATAATTACCATCATGTTCAACGTATTATTTTTTGAAAATAATATCATGGAAACATATTTTCGAAAAATCTAATTAGATATTTAACATTTTCCGTTTCCGAGGTTTTTCCATTAATTGCTTATTACGTAAACAAGCACTTCTTACCGGGCATTATTAATTCGCTACTTTAGATAGGCAAGTTTGATTGGTTAAGGCGGCATAGTTAACTACATTACTAATTTGGGCTTACACATTTCTATTCGGAACTATGTGGTAAATTCGGGGTCGTTATAAAATACAAACGGTATTATTCGAAGATTACGCAACAATTTCATTTGAAGTGAAAGATCTTTACATGCGATTGTGATATAAATTTCTTGTAATTTCTTAGCAGTAGGTAATTATTCTATGGCTGTAGATGTACAACATCTTCGAGATAACTATCACTATGAATTCTTAGGGTTTAAATCCATTGTGAGTTTGTGAATGGACCAATACAACAAACACAGCCAATACAGAAAAGGGCGAAAACTGAAAATTTTTTGCCGTTTTCAGGTTTCAATCTTATATTTTCGCCTTTTTCGGCTTGCACCCAAATCACACTATGGCAACAGTAGCACGGCGTAACCTAGCGCCGCGTTGGTTCAAGATTCCACAATGCATTTTATACACTCGATGTGATAAGTTCCTGAAAGTAGAATGGCGAAGCACAATGCAAAGCGGGCTGCTCTGTGGTGAGGCTGGTTGCTGAATTTTTAATTTAGACCATCTGGACGTATTTTATACATGTAATTATTCTGATCTAACTTCTGATGTAGCAAAATTACGTCTACATGGAACGTCCAGACTGCTAAAGTGAATCAAACGCACCGTATCCGTTTTTTGACTATTTGGTTTCTTTATTGGAATGTTATTAACCGTTTGCGAACTCTGGTCAAGTCTAGGGACCGCTACATCAATTTTTAGTTTAAGTAACTCTACAATTGGGTCATAGGATTGTCCAAAATTAATCAAGCCGCTAGTAGGCCGGCTACTATAGTGTCTACCCGTGACCGTTCACTTTCTATGTTTTTCACATTTTGTGATCTAATAGCTTCAGGATGACGCCGACGTCTAATTTCCTTGCCAATATAATTATTATTTTTAAAATACCGTTGTGTTTTTGTGGGTTTTTTCGGCAGTGAGTCAGCGCATTTGAGTAAAAACCGCAATGTGCGCCTCGACCTTCATTTATTAAATACCCGTATTTCTTTGTATTGTCATATGGGTAACCATTCCTGGTATTTTACCATCTTTTTATTATTCTTCATTTTGTAACAATGACTTTAAACACAAAAATGCCAAACAGCTAAAGGTCTCTTCCGCTGTCATCCTTAATTATATGCATTTTGATTGGTCTTTTTTGGCGACGTTGATAGAAGATTTCGAAAACGGATATGATAATCGAGTAGAACGGTTTGGCTAGAGCTTCCCCCGGTTACAATAAATATGTCATCGCTATCTAAACTGACTCCAAATAGAGAAATGCTCCAAGAAGATACAAAATACCTAATTTGTATATTATAAAATTTTACAAAAAAAAATACAAAAATTCTAAGAAAACTAAACAAAAATAAAGAACAATACTAACGGAGAAAACAGAGTAAAAAAATTAAAACGCTGTAAAATCTTTAATTAAAAATTATCTTTAAAAAATTCTACGTAATTATCCGTGAGTTTCACCAAGCAAAATTTGTGTTTTTAACCGGCCGGAAAACTGCGGTCTATCACAAAAAATAAAATAGAAAAAAATATCATACGAAGAAAGGTCTGAAAAAAATAATACCAAAAACAGCAGTGGATCCAATTGGTTTGTGTGAATCCAATTTTAGATTTTCCTTAATAAAATTCTGTATCAATATTATTACTTAAAGTTGTTCGTGGGACCGAATTAAACTAATCTGGGTATATTTTTAAGCTTAGTGCATCTCAAAATGCAGCATCTGGCACTCGATAAAAATACTCATCCGTACTTTAAATGTTGTCACAGCGGTATTTTGTGTTAATCATCATTTAAAAGAACATTATTGTTTTTGTTCTTATTTAGTCTATATCATTCATATCTAAAATCGTCTTAACATCATCTTTAAATTCCTATTATACGAATTACGTACACGTCTCTCATGTATTTAAGCTAAAGTTCTTGGCAGGAAGCTAAAGCAAAGGTTTATTGTTTAGACATTATTTGGACGGCACGGCACCCGTATATTTTTTCATGTTTTGGCAAAATGGATCCAGACTGTACTATCAGACCACTTTTACCAAGATAACTGATCGGATACCAATTTGGTTATAATCTTTTACCCTTCCAATGCACACCACAAGCACGAACATAAACAATATCCCAAGGATTTATTAATCTCCTGTTTTGGGTCGGAATTGGCTTTAAAAAAATTAGTTGAAAATATTATCTTATTTGGTTAGTCTGTTTTACATGGTACGCTTGAAAGTCACAAAGTTTCGGTCGCATGTGGCGCGATCTAAAATCTACGTAGAAATATATATTTGTAATACAAGTGTTGACTGGGAACCAAGTTCAAACTTTGCATTTTTTAGCTACAGTCTCTTAGGTGCGGTACTGTAATTAAGCACGTACAAAACTAAAAAGAGGCGACATAGATAGAATTAAATTTCAAAGATAGTAGAAAAATAATAAATGAAATGAAAAACAGCGTAAAACAACGCTCATTTTACTTCCTGTGCCACGTTTGATAATTCTAAAATAGATAAACCACTTATAGCTTGTCAGACGACGTCTGTTAAAGAAACCATTGTTTTAATAGCATTGTTTCCGAAAATCTTTTACATTTCTTTAAGACATCATATAAGTTACTTTTAAACCCCGCATAAATTGTGCGTAATTCACCCTAACTGAACTAACAAAAGCCCAAACGTTGGTCTACATATCATACCGCGGTATAGTGCGGACATCACATTATACATATTAATTCAAAGACCATAAAGTTGTTTACAAAATCTATTTCGTTGGACCTTATCGATTACTATAAAAAACAAATTTACATCGAAACCAGTATATAATGTCAGATTTTTCGGAAATTAGATGCACCACCTATCTGCTTAAAGTAACACCAAAATGAGCAAAAAACTTTTATTTTTAGCAAAAATTGTTACTTTAAGCAGGTAGGGCGTAGGTTAAATCGAAAAAAGTAAAAATAGTGTTACTTTAAGCAAAATCAGGATTTTTTATGTTACTTTAAGCGGAGCCAGGCTTTTGAATTGCGCAATTCGAACAATATTACGTAATGGTTATTTTTTTGTTACTTCAAACTTTAAAGCAGAAAGGAGGTCACAGAATTGCGCAAGTTAGAAACATAACGTTATGAGTTATTATTGGTAAAGGGGATGGGGTTATACGGTCAGACCAACAAAAACTGACTCGATCTTAATGCGCATTCAAACCTACTTGACATTCAAAAAGTCATTTCAAAAAGTTGGATTGCCCGAGAATAAAGTTCAAAAACATGATTCCATGAAACAAAAAAAGTGTAGACGGAGAGCGAAGTCTTCAGATTAGATTATGAATTATGAAATTAACGTTCCTAAAGTTTACAAACTGCTCGGAAGTTGACAAAAATATTTTTAATTGGACTAAAAGTACTTAACATCATAAAATATAAAGTTTGATTATGAAATCCTGAAAAACTGTTACTTGAAGCAGGTAGTGCGTGGGGTTTTTTTGAAAAAGTTACCACTCTTCGAAAAAAAACTGTTATTTCAAGCGAATAGTGTTACTTAGAGCAGGTAGGTGGATGCTTTTTTTCATTTGTGAATTTTAAGGTATTTTTTGAACGTTATTTTTTTCTAAAAATGTTTCAATAATGAGCTTGTTGGTACTTCATAATTATAGTAGAACCTTAACCAATTCATAAAACAACTAAAAGTATAACTAAAATTTAGTGATCGATTTTTATTTGTAAACAACTATAGACCCGTCCTACAGAGAGCATGATACAACTCAACCGTTATCTCAAAAGTGACGCAATAAACACGTAATGCGTGGGCGAACTAGCCTTTTAAAATTTTGAAAGTAAAACTGATAAAATCACAAGCGGGTAAACCTCCTAATCTCGCAAGGATGTATATAGTTCGCGACTTATAAAAGTTATTTTAGTCATGGAAATTAAATTGATGCGCTGTAACCAGCAAGTTTAAAACGCACAGCATAAGATTAAACCAATTTTCCCCTCAATAAAAATGCACTCTGAAACAACACGTTTATATGAGCCTCATTCACCCGCAAATTCAATTGAATTTAAAACAACTAATATTTGTGATCATTATAAAAATAACAGGTGCCTTAAGGACTAAAATTATAATGCGTTCTAAAAAGATTTTAAGGGGGTTAGCGAGCTGTTAATTATAAATTTCACATACTACGAACACTTTTATGAATTGCAAGAATGACAAATTGATAAATGTTGGATGATATTTTTATTTGGTGTTTAACAATATATAATTGTAATCGCTTGATAAAATAAAATTGGTAATGGGTCCAGTTTGTATACGCTGATGCACCTGGACCGCTCAAATGGGGTGATGCGGCCCAGGTGCGCATGGGGTGAAGTGCCCAGGTGCATATGGCGTGATGTGCCTAGATGCCGATGGCCTGATTTGACCAGATGCATATGGGGTGATGTGCCTAGCTGCATATGGCGTGATCTGTGACCAGATGCACCTTAAACTGCGCAAGTAAGGTATGAGTTAGCAGGAATATAATTTTAGCCCACCTTACGCGACCGGGTTGATTCTGCCTGGAATTCCGCATCCGTTATTATCTATCTAATCTCGGTATACGAAAACTCTGACATGATCAACCCAGCCGGATTGGAGACGGACGGACTTCAAAAGGGCAAATTGTATTTCCTCGTCTACTATATCTACAGCGTTAGCGGGCTTGGGGCCTTTTCAAGATTGTAAAAGTCAATTTCAATGAAAAACGATACAAAAAAGAAGATACCCGAAAAAACCCCAAAAAAAAATTGAAAGACAAAGTAAAAAAAACCAATTGTTCCTTTTTTTATTTGGAACTGGGGTGCCCCTTCTTTCTCCCGCAAATGCCGCATTGATAAAAAGGGGGAAAGGAGGGCACCCCAGTTCAAAATAAAAAAAAGGGAAATTGGTCTTTATATACAATGTAATCTTAAAATATGCGGATACGGTATACTAGAAATTTTCTAGTAGAATCGCTCGGCCGATTTTCATGAAACTCTACCGGTATAAAAATAGACTATATAACGATGTTGATAAGGGTCCAAATGTGTCCAAAGTATGCTTGAAAAGTACAATTGAGTCCAATAATCATCTCTTAAGGCTAACTTAGTTCGTTGGTGTTTGACCGCAACTGTACATTTTGATTACATTTTCACGTGCAAATAAGTAGATCATTGTCGGTTCAACTAACCCCCACACGCTAGTGAACCGCTCTTGTGCACCGCGGGGAAATAGCTAAAAATGCCACGGAATGGTAAAACGGAAATATATAACATACATTTATGCGTGTATTTGCAAAACCAATATACGTGTAAACTTGAATAACTGACTGCTAAAGTGTCAGTAATCAGATTATATAAACTTTTCTCTGACATACTATGGTTATCTATTACCCACCGCAATTAAGCCCGTACCGTCGTATGTAATAAAAAAAACTTACTATAAATAAAATGTGAGACAAAATCGCGATTCGAAAAACCAAGAGATGCGCATTACGTCATACAATACAATTCGAGAATCATAAGCTCCAAATTTTCGTGGACGAAAATGGATTAAGAGCTAATACTGTTAACATGTATCACTTGTGAATTTTTTTGCCTTGTTCAGTTTAACTCTTTAGTTCAAATTATTTTGCTCATTTTGCATTGAATGTTGAGGAAAACTGTCTTTATTCCGGACCCTTTTTTTTGAAAAACACATTTTTGAAAAGTTTTTGGTAGTTCTCGAAATCGCCACATTTTGGGTTTCCATTTTAACGGGTAAGCAAAGAAAAAATCGGGATTATCAGTTAAAACGTGGTGATTTATGGTTTTTGGGGGTTTTCAAAAGTCAAAACAAAGAAAAATCAAGAAATCCAAAGGAATTATAATTTTCACCTCAAAACAGCGCGGCAGCGCGAAACCTTACATGACGCAGCGGTTTCAATTAATCGTGTTTTCTTATAATTGATCCAAGTTTTTCCGGTCCCATAACGGCCGGTAGTCCCACAACGGCCGCGTTTTTCGAGCGTTGAAGGCGGCCGTTGTGAGACAAAAAATAGGGTTATATGAAACATTTTTTTACCACGAAGAGTCAACTATAACATTGATTATGAGTATTTTGTTTTAACTACCTTTGTTGTGTACTAGAGTCTTTACTCTACTTGGTATAGTTTTTAAACAATCTAAAAGTTTATTCTTTAAGAATTTAGGTAGGTTTTTTTGAAATTTTTGAATTTAGGTAGGTTTTTTTTTAATTTTGCATGTAATAACCCTATATATTATTTTCTGCATCTATATTTAAAATATATATCTTTTTTATCATTTGAAATTTTTTCAAAACATTGAAAATTATTTGCGTTAACGCATTACAACGCGGCAGTTATGTTTCATTTTATTCAGCTCGCTTCGTTAACTTTGTGATTTAACAAAGTTGTATTTTGTCGAAAAAAATTTCATTTGGTGTTTCTAGTTTTATGTCGATTACATCGTTTTGTACGTGGAAAAATGAAGACGTAGTTGCCGACGCCAACTTGCCGTTATCCTTACATCGTAAAGAACATAAGTTAAATGAGTGTCATTCTCATGAGATATCGAACCCGTTAGTCAAACGCCTTGTGTAATTAAACCCTCTCGTATACTGTAGCTACCTGTGTAATCCAAAGAATGCGACTAGCTGACAATTTTTTAATCATGTAATGCGTAACACGGAAAATTTAAAATACCAAACTTGTACTAGTTCCTCTGGTTGTACAGCCAATTTAGTCCAAATAACGGATTACTGTTTCATTGTCCAATATTAATAAAATCGCATTTTCTGGTCTTCTCGCATCTAATATACTTATATTTCGTTAGCCTTTGCCCTTAAATTGCTAAACACATAACATACATAGGGTACGCCGTTAACCGACCACAAATTATTTTCAAAAACTTAACGGGTCAATGCGTAGGCCATTTCTTGGGGAAATTGTAAAATTTCAAACTGGCCGGTTTCATTGACTCTACGGGTATACGTTGGCCTAAAATTTGTCAATAACGCAATGATTTCTGTCATTTAGCCAGAAGGGCCCATAAAACCATTACTGATAATTGGGGTTGTTCGGAATAGATGTAGGTCTGGTATTTAAGGTAATGAAGGTCCAAGAACGACATGGACGAAGACTACTTAATGCCAAGAATGTTAATTATACCCTTCTCAAATACTCATTTTTTGCATCTTATTTTGCCGCTCGCTGAAATTAGCTGTTTATCCGCTCACAAATGCGAGAAGAAGAAGGACGAAAAGTTAGGGAGTAAATTAAGTGGTTGGGCACGGACTTCAGGGATAAATTACGATTTGACATTACTCAAATTCATTCATTTTAACCACACTTTAAAAATAAAAGAAAATTTTTAAATCAATTCGCTAATATATTTGTTATAAAAATCACAAATTATTATTAAATCACTCATTTTCGGTCATAAAAAGGTCTGTTTTGTTTGCGTATATTTTAAACGGCAAATAATTATTTGATTCGGGTCAAACGATAGAGACAAATTTGTGCGTGAGAGAGCATATCATTTTACGAAAAGCTTTTTACCTTTAGATTTTCACCCTAATGTTCAAATTTTTATTCTTCTCAATTTGTCATTTGAAATTCGTGATAAACGAGTCAATCTACATACTATGTAGTACATAGTATATCTGACTTACAGAAAAATCCACCGTATGTTGGCACACAGACTGTCGTGGTACGTTAATTTACACGTACTTGAAGTATCTATCTTTATCCGGCCATTTTTTGTACTAATATTCCGCCAAAGAATTACACAATAAAATTCTCAAAATCGTTTTTAGCTTTTGAGACAACTTCAGTATTTTTATATTGCCCATTGTGCAACATGCAAAGGTAATAAAATAATAAATATATCGTTTTATTTCTAATTATTATAATCATTTTTTGAGAAAAAACACACAAATTGGTATATTTCATACAGACACATATATGAAAAACACACGTATTTTACATTCCGATCAAGCATCTTGCGTCGATTTTGTCACGAAACACGAAAAAGAACAAGAGGTGTTTTTAGAAAGTGAAATTGATTATGAAGACTTGAAAGCTGTTGAAACTACAATGAGTTATGCAGTATTTACACTTTTAGCTGTTGGCACTGTTATATTTATAGTATATCTTCTTCATATTAAACCAACTGTCGTTCATTCCGAAGAGTAAACACAAGTATAATGAACTTTCATCGTTACCATGGAAAATCTGCAGGTAGGTTTTGAAATTTGGGCTACTGTACCCCATTTATTATTGCCTGAACGCCCAAGTGGTATCAAATTAGTGTCACAGAGGGTTTCCGCCTTTCCGTAGACAAAAAATTCAAAACCCCAACTAAATCAAATTCTGCATACGCAAATACCGAACATAAAATGAAGCCAATTGCCAAGCCAATATTTTGAAGCATGAACGGCTTCAGCGGTTTGCCATCGACTGCGACCATTTGTGCTTCAGTTTCGTCTAACTCGGGTAGAATGACACCAAACGAATTATACATGAAGTAGCCACACCCCAACACAAAAAGCAACTTAATAACTTTTTCATTGCGGCAAGGGTTAAGTGTTAATGATGTATAAATTACCTGCAGACCATCATAATGGATGATTTAAGTGGGGGATTCCAAAGTGAATCGTCTGACTGCTTAATGATATTCATTTAAATGGTCTAAGAAAATCAGAAAATGTTATAAAATTGGCGGGCAGTTTAGACCAGTGTTGTAAATTTGCGTTGGGGCGTAGGGGCGTTGTACTGGCGCGTTGGGGCGTACCAACCCAACGCCAGCGCGATTTTGACAAGCTGCCCCAACCCAACGGGAACGCCAACGCAAAATTAAAAACTGCCCCTATGGCCCAACCCAACGTCTAACAGCGTTGTGCGTTTGGGGCATTTTTTTCGCCTGTGACCCAACGCGTTTGGGGCGTTGGGGTGTTTTTCAGGAATCGAAATTTGCCATTTTCGCCAGTGCCCCAACGCCGTTGGGTCGTTTGAGTCTTTTTTTAGAAAACAAAGTTTCCCATGTTCGCCAGTGTCCCAACACCGTTGGGGTGTTTTTTAGGAAATAAAATTTCCCATTTTGCCAGTGCCCCAACGCAGTTGGGTCGTTAGTTTTTTAGAAAACAACATTTTCAATTTCCGCTAGTGTCCCAACACCGTTCTATTTTTAGTAAACAAAATTTCCAATGTTCGTCTGTGATATAACAGTGTTGCCAACGCTGCGTTGGTGGTATATTTTGGATAACATTTTATAATTCATTGGAAAAAGAATTTTGAATAATGAAAAAATAAATTACAATTTATGATACGACATAGGAAGTACGTTGTTTTAACACCAAAACTATATTTGTGTACTCAATATGTAATATTATATCATATTATTAACTGTATATGGATTTTCTAACGAATCGGTCTCTGATAAACTACCTTTATGGTAACTTTACGGCTATTGAATTTAAATGTGTACTATAAACACGAATCCTCCTTTTTCCAAATAGCAATTATTCGTCTGGGTGGGCCGTTGGTTTAGGGGATTCCCTTTTCTGAAAATAGCCCAACGTCCCAACGTCTTTGGGTTGTGCTAATCATTTTTTGTGAAAATACTCCAACGCCCCAACGGCGTTGGGTTGTCCTAGTGCTTTTTTGTGAAAATACCCCAACGCCCAAACGCCGTTGGGTTGGTCTAGTCGTTTTGTGAAAATTCTCCAACGCCCCAACGGCGTTGGGTTGGCACGTTGCGTTGGTCTAGTCTTTTTTGTGAAAATACCGCAACGCCCCGACGGCGTTGGGTTAGCGTTGGGGTGTTGGGGCAAAAATAACCCAACGCCCCAATAGCGTTGGGTTGGCGTTGGGCGCATTGGGGCAAAAAATACCCCAACGTCCCAATAGCGTTGGGTTGGCGTTGGGCCCAACGCTAGTGGAAAACCCAACGCCAACGCAAATTCCGGAATTTTGCCCAACCCAACGCAGAAACAACGCATTTTTTTGGACTCTCCGACAACCCAACGCCAACCCAACGCAAAATGAAATCAAATTTACAACACTGGTTTAGACAATCGTATGTTTCACATGAATATGAAATAAAGGTATTAAAAAGCACACGTTGTAACGTTAGAGAGTAATCTTAGCCGCGAAAGGCGTTTCGGAGTTAAGACATGCTCTCTAGCGGCTAAACGTGTGTCCTTTTTCATATTTTTCATATCAAATTAATGGTCTATGGGTCGAACCCCACAGTGTGAAATGCTGAATAGAAAGTTTCAGAGAATAATGTTTTCGGGGTTTCTTTAAGAACAACTTTTAATACAACTTCGACTTTTATGTTTTTAATTCCCGTTTGGTACTATCCGTTTGGTAGTATCAAACATTTCATTCACCACTGAAACAGCCACAAAATCGTACAATTGGACAGGGTATTTTGAATTTGTTTGACAACTTCATTATTAAGGGTTTATATCGATGATACGCTTTAAGGTAATACGTATTTGTTTTAAATATTTTGGTTTTTGACTTTGAAAACGATTTTAATTGAAACAATAAATAAAATAATTTCGTGGAATCCCTATCAATAAGTCCAGTTATGGCACCCAGAAAGGAAAAACTGGACGCAATAAAATTGAAAAATAGAGCATACACTGGATTTAAGCCATTTTTAAGCAAAATAATATAATCACCATTTCGATGCAATATATCCTGAAGGAAAATCGCTATTGAAACAATAACACCCTCCGCCAGCGAGTTAAAGAGTGACGCAGCTACAATATTTCCTACCACCATTGACGACAAAGCATTTTTGCATATCACAAGCCATGCTACACTTTAAAATAGGCTGTTCAAATCAAATGTTTTTATAATAAAAAAATATTAGCCATTTGGGTGGACTTCGAAATTTCACTCACGTCTAGAGTTGTCAATGAGGATTCTAGCGGGACAAAAAATCTTAGCGATAGGCTTTTCATTTTAATATTTAGTTTCCTTGAACCAATACTATTGGTTCTTGGGCTATTTTCAAATTATGGCGGAATTTTCCCCCCTTTTGAAAAATTTTTGAAAACTTTTGAAAAACTCTCCGTTTTGTACGGATTTATTTTATGAGTGAAAAGAGTAGGTTTAAACTGTCCACATACATGCCATGCCAGTGTGGCGTAGGCTTAAGCATGCGTAGGCTTAAGCATGCGTATATTTTACAGTTCCGATTGAGCCTTGAAATTTAATCAAAATAAAGCTTTTTTATTTCTTGTTTTTTCGGGTTTAAAAATACGTTTGGACAGCCTACTTTTAACGGTCGAAAAGTGTTGTCTAGAGAAGTCTGCAAAAACGGGTAGTCGAATTTGATTGCCAAAAAGTCGGGTTGGTATACTCAAAATTCCTTTGCCTGTCATTGATATCCTCGTTGGTGCCGTTGCACTGGTACCATGTTCAAACAAACAGATTGACAAACTTATATTTGTTATGCAGAACATAGCTCAGAATCACTAAAAACGCAACTGCTGGGTCCTGTCTAAAAAATCAACTACCAAGTCGAAAATTACAACTCATAAACTTTGAACAAACACATACTATATATGTATATATAGTATGTCCTGAACTGCTCAGTTCATAAAATATAAACTAAACGTTCCTTAACTGTCCTATCGAACTGGCAAACGGAGTCTCAAAACGACTAAATCCAGTAGTATAATATATGTAGTATAATTTTTTTTTGTTATCGAGTAAGAACAGGCCTGTAAGTGGAGAATCGAGAATCCATAACCGTTGATCTCCCTAAAAGTTATTAATTTTAGCTTCAATTTAATGAAATGCTTGACTTGATTTAATCTAGATTTTTAAATTTTTCCCAAAAACAAATACAATTTTAGAGGTGTTCTTGTTTTAAAATTTGATGTGCATATTCTCAAACAAAATTTGCAACATAAAATTATTACTTTGCAGAGTGTAAAACGTAAAATATTGTGCGTTATTTAGAGTCTGTACTTTGAGAAAACATAAAAACGCGCTGTGGTCTACGTTTTCGGTATATTCATATACAGTATACTGCGGTTTATCCAGTAGATCTCAAGATCTAACACTAATGTGTCAATTATTTTGTTTAGTTTAATTCCATCTGTAAGAAAACGGAATTTTTCACATTGGCGACCATAAACACAAAATAACAATGACGAGCGGTAACAATCAAGTTCATAAGAACCATTCTTCAAGCAAAAATAAAGCCAACATGAAATTTATCATGGTAGTTTGTATGGTAATAATATTTATTGCGGCATATATGATGCATGCAAATAATATCAACCCGTGTTCCAAGTTAAATTCAAGCATGTGATCTAACGGTGAGATTTTTACCTTCAATCGTAATCCGTCCACCACTTGTGTTCCAGTTAAAGGTCTTTATAAAGGTTCGATAACTTAACACTTATTCATAAGCATAATTTTATTTGAAACACTTATTGTATCACCCGCTATAAAAGTAACTTATTCATCCCACGACATTCAAAAATGAGTAAAATTATTAATTTGCGAGTGACTAAAATAAAAATTAATTCAACATTAAGATATCCAAAATAAAAATAAGAAAGTTATTTTAGAAAGTGCTTAGAAAAAGGGAAATTTTTAATAAATTGAGGTTTAAAACGTAATTTCGAACATTAGTCTTTCTGTCAAATGTATGTCTCGCCGACGCTATTCTAGGAGTTTGAAATTTGTGATTTTAACGAAAAAAACAAACGTAAAATATTTACATTGTTCAATCAGGGTGAAGGCCTTCGGTGGTAAGAAAATTTTCTTTCCGCGTTTCTTCTATACGTAGCGGATTTAAGATACACTCCCTGAGGGTTTATGTGACCATTTCGCGACCTGAAAAGTGGTCACATAAACCAAAATTTGTCACATAAACCCTCACGCGTAGGCGGAAAACTTTGCTGATTTTTTTTGGTCACATAAACCGACGGTCGGGCTCGTTCTAGACTTGTATCAAATTTCGGTGCATATAAACTGTATAACTTGTTCTTGTTGAAAGTAAAAATAATCCAAAATGCAAAAAAAAAAAGAAAAAACTTTATTTATAACTCGTCGGTTGATACAACAAAAGAGATTTTGAAATTATACTATGAAGTTCCCACATTTTATGAGAAAAAATGGGTCACTGGTCACATAAACCCTCATGTGTGGGCGGGATTCGCTGGAAAACTTTGCCTCAAAAACTGGTCACATAAACCATCCATCGGGGCTTTTTGGTCACATAAACCCCGGTCACATAAACCCTCAGGGAGTGTATTGGTATTTTGTAGCACAACCACACAGTGTAGTAAGTTACTGAGTAGTAACTGAGTGCATTGACAAATTCAAATTCCTAGCTGGATCCCCAACGTCTATTCGATGTTTTGACTGTACAATTTTGACGGCAAAAAAATATTTGGCAAGACGATCAAATATAAAGAAAGACCAAACCATTGCACTCATTATTGCCCCAAAACGATAGTTGACAATTTACTTTTCAATGAGTTTATGTCCCATAAATTATGCGTTATTTAACTTTCCTACAGATAATTTGAATCTTATTCATGTAGATAATTTGAAATGAATTATTTTCAGTGTTTTTACAAATATTTCAATTACACCACCTACCTGCTTAAAGTAACGCTGCTTAAAGTAACACTATTCGCTTAAAGTAACAGTTTTTGAACTTTTTTTCGATTTAACCTACGCCCTACCTGCTTAAAGTAACAGTTTTCGCTTAAAGTAACAGTTTTTTTGCTCATTTTGGTGTTACTTTAAGCAGGTAGGTGGTGTATAAGAATTTCAATTTGAATTGGCTTTTCAGTACAACGTTTCCATAATGTCTATTACAATGTCTATCCACAATGTAGTTAATACTAATAGTTATTTCAAATTTCTCCTTGGACATCCTAACCATAACCCTAATCAAAACTAATAGTGAGGTTAAACTTTACCATTTCACATTCAAGAGCAGTCTACAGATTATAGGATAAACTTGTTGATCAAATTTTACGATTATCAAAATTATGCGTTTTCTAAACTAGAAAAAAACACTTGTGTGGTTTTAAATTGTTTTGTTGAACTTGACGATAATTTCTGACAACTATGATGAGAGTTCCTCAAGCAATAACAAATTATCAGGGAACTCAAGATTCCGGTTACGAAAATTGAACTAATTGCGGCATAATTTTGATGCACTTCTTTTTCTGATAATGGCGGATATCAATATAACTGACCGTAAAAAAATTTACAAAAAAAAACTGGCTTTGTAGAAATGTAAAGCTTGTTGAGTAGATACCACATATCGACTTTTAAGGCCCCGCAGCAATCGCCAGTAATACAGCACTTACTCTCAATAGGGACATTTTTGATTCTCGAAATAATTGCTCTAAAGTGTCCCTTTTAAAGGCAAAGGACTCTTGTTATAAACTCAATGTTATAAATACAAAAGAGTTAACCTGCATATGATTTATATACCAGGTAAGATCTCTGACGTTTTGCCTTTTGAAAAAAAAAATGAAATTTTGACATGATTTTCACAAAAAATTGCCCACTACTGTACTACTCGTATAACCAGTCCAATACGTTTTATATGGAAGTTATTATCGTGTAAATTACAGGGTTAGGTAATATAGATGCTAAGCCGTTTTTGTTCGCGAGTAAGCTGAGCGAATATAACTCACCAAATACGGATTAGCATCTATATTACCTCACCCTGTTGATCTTTTGTGTACTAAATTGACTTTTTCCGGGCTTTCTAGCTCTGGCTACTGATGTTTCTGAAAAATAAAACTTCGAAATCTCAAACTTTCTTGGTCAGCTTTCCAGTTCTACAAAGCCGGTTTTTTCGAAAAAAAAAATTCACGACCAGTTACTATTACATCCGCCAGTGTTGTCTGTGCAAATGGTATAATATTTGCGAGATTTAACGCCAAAAAAGTACCCGCCGAGATATACGCCAGAGTTTGCAAATAAATACTGTATGTTATAATGATAAGCGGGGACATTTTTTTATGTCGATTAAATCGACTTAATACTTGACACGAGACCCACCCTTGGTTTTGGCCGATCAAAATTTACAAACAAATTGACAGTGTTGAACTTCTAGGCGACATCTAATGTGATTTAGCCAANTGCGAGGTAGACCCATTTATCATGGTAGTTTGTATGGTAATAATATTTATTGCGGCATATATAATGCATGCAAATAATATCAACCCTTTTAGGGTTTATTTAATAAATAAACCCGTGTAACACGGGCCGTGTTCCAATTTATCGTCCACAATAGTGTTTGTTTCCTTTTTGTAAAAAAAGGGTGTGTACGTTCCTTAATAACAAGCATGTGATCTAACGGTGAGATTTATACCTTCAATCGTAATCCGTCCACCACTTGTGTTCCAGTTAAAGGTCTTTATTAAGGTTCGATAACTAAACACTTATTCGTATGCATAGGGGGTAGTCTACCCCGGGTAGACCGGGAAATGGGTCTAAATGAAAGGAACAAGATGAGAATTTTATAATCCGTGTACCGGATAAATTTGTACCGCCAAATTACCGTAAAAAATCGTCATTTCCGGTTATTACCGGCGAACCGTGTATTTGAGGATTTTAAAAATTATCACATCGGATGCGCAAAGGTTTTTTACGTTAAATATTTTGATTTTTTGACAAAAAATTCCCGGTCTACCCCCTACATATATGCATAATTTTATTATCAACACTTATTGTATTACCCGCTATAAAAGTAACTTTAAGTTAATATGCGTTAAGCATAATATGCGTTCCACGACATTCAAAAATGAGTAAAATTATTAATTTGCGAATGAATAAAATAAAAATGAATTTAACATTAAGATCTCGAAAATAAAAATAAGAACGTTTTAGAAAAGGGGAAATTTTTTAATAAATTGAGGTTTAAAACGTAATTTCGAACATTAGTCTTTCTGTCAAATGTATGTCTCGCCGACGCTATTCTAGGAGTTTGAAATCTGTGATTTTAACGAAAAAACAAGATTAAAATGTTTACATTGTTCAATCAGGGTGAAGGTCTTCGGTGGTAAGAAAATTTTCTTTTCGCGTTTCTTCTAGACGTAGCGGATTTAAGATATTGGTATTTTGTAGCACCACCATACAGTGTAGTAATTTACTGAGTAGTAACTGAGTGCATTGACAAATTCAAATTCCTAGCTGGATCCCCAACGTCTATTCGATGTTTTGACTGTACAATTTTGACGGCAAAAAAATATTTGGCAAGACGATCAAATATAAAGAAAGACCAAACCATTGCGCTCATTATTGCCCCAAAACGATAGTTGACAATTTACTTTTCAATGAGTTTATGTCCCATAAATTATGGGTTATTTAAGTTTCCTACAGATAATTGGAATTTTATTCCTGTATCGCAGTGATTTTCAAACGCGAAAAAAATAAATAATGTTACCACTTTTTGGTAACGTTGCTTGACAGCGCGTCTGAGGCCTATGTGTCCTGTCATTGGTCGTTTTTATAGCTCAATGAAGCTTAAAGAATGGAATGCTCTAAATTCTAATGCTCAAAGAAGGAAATAGCTCAAAAAGGGACCAATGACAGGTCAAATACGCCTCAGACGCCCCGTCAAGCAACGTTACCAAAAATTGGTTACATTATTTACTTTCTTCGCGTTTGAAAATCACTGCGATAGATAATTTGAAATGAATTATTTTCAGTGTTTTTACAAATATTTCAATTATAAGAATTTCAATTTGAATTGGCTTTTCAGTACAACAACGTTTACATAATGTCTATTACAATTTCTATCCACAATGTAGTTAGTACTAATAGTTATTTCAAATTTCTCCGTGGACATCCTAACCATAACCCTAATCAAAAACTAATAGTGAGGTTAAACTTTACCATTTCACATTCAAGAGCAGTCTACAGATTATAGGATAAACTTGTTGATCAAATTTTACGATTATCAAAATTATGCGTTTTCTAAACTAGAAAAAAACACTTGTGTGGTTTTAAATTGTTTTGTTGAACTTGACGATAATTTCTGACAACTATGATGAGAGTTCCTCAAGCAATAACAAATTATCAGGGAACTCAAGATTCCGGTTACGAAAATTGAACTAATTGCGGCATAATTTTGATGCACTTCTTTTTTCCGATAATGGCGGATATCAATGTAACTGACCGTAAAAAAATTTACAAAAAAAAACTGTCTTTGTAAAAATGTAAAGCTTGTTGAGTAGATACCACATATAGACTTTTAAGGTTTCACAGCCCCGCAGCAATCGCCAGATTGTCCGACGCCTGTGGTTTTAGATGAAACGGTCAACTTTTGCCGTCCTTATATTTCGCTAACTATAGTAACTGACAGTAATACAGCACTTACTCTCAATAGGGACATTTTTTATTCTCGAAATAATTGCTCTAAAGTGTCCCTTTTAAGGACCAAGTATTCTTGTTACTCAATGTTATAACTACAAAAGAGTTATATGATGTTTATATATCAGGTAGGATCTCTGAGAAGACGTTTTGCCTTTTGAAAAAAAAAAATGAAATTTTGACATAAATGACTTTCACAAAAAAATTGCCCACTACTGTATAACCTTTCCAAAAAGTTTTATATGGAAGTTATTATCGTGTAAATTAGATCTTTGGTGTTCTAAATTGACTTTTTTTTTCGGGCTTTCTAGCGATGGCTACTGATGTTTCTGAAAAATAAAAATTCGAAATCTCAAACTTTCTTGGTCAGCTTTCCAGTTCTACAAAGCCGGTTTTTTCGAAAAAAAAATGCACGGCCAGTTACTATTACATCCGCCAGTGTTGTCTGTGCAAATGGTATAATATTTGCGAGATTTAACGCCAAAAAAAGTACCCGCCGAGATATACGCCAGAGTTTGCAAATAAATACTGTATGTTATAATGATAAGCGGGGACATTTTTTTTATGTCGATTAAATCGACTTAATACTTGACACGAGACCCACCCTTGGTTTTGGCCGATCAAAATTTACAAACAAATTGACAGTGTTGAACTTCTAGGCGACATCTAATGTGATTTAGCCAATTCGAAACGGAAAGTTCAAAGTGATTTCAAATATTCAAAAATATACCATAGAATGTCTTGTTGACTTACTATGATTAAAAAAACAGATATAACTGGAATAATGCAAAAATCAGCAATAAATATATGTGTCACTAAAGCCTGAATGACGTAGCCGTTC
>SCLG01000060.1:377300-401549 GCA_004367875.1 Oikopleura albicans
GACATTTTTTGCAGACTATTAAATTCAGCTGACGTTATCAAATGTTTTAAGTAGATTAAAATGTCTTAGTCGAGACAAAAATTCAATAAACAGCACTTGATACGAGTACAATTTGTACTTTAAATTTTTTAAAGAAACGTTTTTAGATGACAAAATGGTGAGGCGCATTTACTTCTGGCCTTTTTTCACATTTACTTGAAAAAAGGACTTTGTCAGCCGAATTACAGAACGGAAAAATAGCTTTGGCTTCAATTATATTTTACTTCAGTCATTTACTCGTTATTTTAAGGCTATTGTACATAAAACCACGAGTATTAATCAAATCTTTGGGCCTTATGTTTCTGTAGTTTGTAAATTAGCTCACATTATATCTAATAAACTATTGTTTGACACTCATGTGTCCGGTCATGGGCCATTACCAGCTGAGTTAACAGAAAGTGTAATTGTGCTAGTTAAACTGTATGGCTGGCTTTCTTAGGCTGACTTACAAAGCTTTTTTCGGATGTGTCTCAAAATACAATACAAAAAATTACAATAGTTTGATTTAAAAAGAAATGGAAATCGCGGTTTGGAGTTCTAACCACTCGGTCTATAGTTAATTTGATTTTGGTAGTTCAATTTAATTCAATGATAATGTTTTATATTATACAATGTAAACGGGCAACACCCGCCANAAAAAGGACTTTGTCAGCCGAATTACAGAACGGAAAAATAGCTTTGGCTTCAATTATATTTTACTTCAGTCATTTACTCGTTATTTTAAGGCTATTGTACATAAAACCACGAGTATTAATCAAATCTTTGGGCCTTATGTTTCTCTAGTTTGTAAATTAGCTCACATTATATCTAATAAACTATTGTTTGACACTCATGTGTCCGGTCATAGGCCATTACCAGCTGAGTTAACAGAAAGTGTAAGTGTGCTAGTTAAACTGTATGGGTGGCTTTCTTAGGCTGACTTACAAAGCTTTTTTCGGATGTGTCTCAAAATACAATACAAAAAAGTACAATGGTTTGATTTAAAAAGAAATGGAAATCGCGGTTTGAAGTTCTAACCACTCGGTCTATAGTTAATTTGATTTTGGTAGTTCAATTTAATTCAATAGATAATGTTTTATATTATACAATGTAAACGGGCAATACCCGCCATGTCAGAGGTCCACTTGTCTTACTATTCGGAGAGGCCGTAATCATTCCAATTTTTATGTTTATAACCTGCGCTCCCCACAGTGTCACAACGGACGTTTTCATTAACTTCTTTGATTGCTCAAAATCGATAAGAGTTATAAGGATCAAGTTTTTGTATTCGGTAGATATGACTATCACGTTTTTTGTGTCGAAATTAATTAGTGATTTACCGGAAATTGACATCCGGTTACTGATTGTATTACTTTTATAAATCTTATTATACGCAAAATTAGCCGCGTCTAATAGGTTCAATAAATATATACAAGCCAGCTCATCCTTTTGGTTTTATTGACTTATTGGACTAATTAGATACCGCCCGTTCCTTCATTTTTTAGCCGGATAATACACATATGGGACCGTCAGGAAATTAAAAATGGGAGCGCAGGTTTTAAGCGTTTGTCTAAATTTTGTTTTTTATAGTATATGTTATCAATTCCAAGACAAGACGGTATGAGGAGAAAAAACAATGAACCGGTTGCTAATGACATTCCAAAAGCCAGCCAAAAAATCGACACTGCCAAATAGATTCGACGACTCGACAAAGGAAAGAAAATCAGGGATAAGAAAGGAGCCACCGTAATAAAACTACAGGCAACATACGTTGACAATGGTTTCCAGTTGCATATGGTGTCTAGTAAGATTAGATTCGAACTCGAAAACTTCCCGCGAGGCTTTATGTAAGGTGTTACAAGGTTTAGCCTAAAAATGATAAACCTGAAAACTTATACAATGTACAAAAAAAATCTCAAATAACTCAAATAAATCAGATTCCAATACATAGGCAACGCGGTTCACCGGCCGGTCATTTACCGTTATAATAATTAAGCCCTCCAGTCTGCAGTTAGCCATCCACTTTAAGGCCAAAAAATGCATCCGCTATGTTAGAAAATATCATTGTTGGAGAGGCACATATATGGAAACGTAATATAAAAGTTTTTTGAATTTCTCCAAAAAATATGAAAGTTAAAAAAGGGTCATTTATAAGACTCTGCAAAATCGTTACGTTCAACAATGGATTACAAGATTATTGATATTTGTTCCAGATAAACACATGAATTTTTATTTCTAATCTGTTGTCCGTTTTTAATTATTACGAACCGTTCTCTTTTTTCTTAAAATGTGGAGTGAAATGGGTGACTAGCTACTCAATATGCGTCTGACGGTTAAAGCAGTAAAGTAAGTTGGTACAAACTTCAGAACTCGGAGTTTGGGGCTATAAGAAGTCTGGGCTACTAAACTCCAGCCTGTAGTCTACAGGGCGCGGATATTGTTGGTTAACCCAAAAGTCACAGTTGTCAATAATTAAACTTCGAAAAAACCACCTGCGTCGTTGCAATCCAATGGCCAGGTCATTATTTTAAGTGNAGACAAGAGGGTATGAGGAGAAAAAACAATGAACCGGTTGCTAATGACATTCCAAAAGCCAGCCAAAAAATCGACACTGCCAAATAGATTCGACGACTCGACAAAGGAAAAAAAATCAGGGATAAGAAAGGAGCCACCGTAATAAAACTACAGGCAACATACGTTGACAATGGTTTCCAGTTGCATATGGTGTCTAGTAAGATTAGATTCGAACTCGAAAACTTCCCTTAAGGTGTTACAAGGTATATCCTAAAAATGATAAACCTGAAAATTTATACAATGTACAAAAAAATCTCAAATAACTCAAATAAATCAGATTCCAATACATAGGCAACGCGGTTCACCGGCCGGTCATTAGCCGTTATAATAATTAAGACGTCCAGTCTGCAGTTAACCATCCACGTTAAGGCCAAAAAAAAGTTTGTGGCTATAAGAAGTCTGGACTACTAAACTCCAGCCTGTAGACTCCAGGCTGTAGACTACAGGGCGCGGATATTGTTGGTTAACCCAAAAGTCACAGTTGTCAATAATTAAACTTCGAAAAAACCACCTGCGTCGTTGCAATCCAATGGCCAGGTCATTATTTTAAGTGAAATATTTGGGTAATTTGCAATCCGATAAGTTCTCTCACCAATATAAATATTCCAAGCACCACAACACAAATTCCTTACTGACGAGAAACGCAAATGAAAAACTATGTTCAATATACTCAAAACCAATACATAGTAGTCAAAGCCAATACATATTTCTCAGTCACGTAAAAACGCAAATAATAACCTGCGATCATTATAATTGTTTGCAGAAAATCGGTCTCATCGAAGGGGAAGTTAATCTGCAATAAACCCGTATTTATTCAATTGATCTGTACTGGTATAAAACTTATTAAAATAAAATATAAAAAAATTCAATGTCGCAACAGTTGCTCTTCGTGGCAGTAAACTTCACATTCTTTTTAACCCATCCGCAACCACACATAACTTTTCACACAGAAAGCCCTTATGTTTGAAAATATCATACACTCTTGAAGAGGAAAGAAATATAATAAACAAAAAATATTATATAAACGCAAACAATGCGCTGATTGGATGGAAATGTACCCGTCCTAACATTTAAAACGCCTTTAAATTAACGCTTTCATTAAGATTGCTTTATATAAAATAATACACCACCTGTCAGGTTATCTTAGCTTTATAACCGCTAAAAAATCCGTAAGATAACCCAACTTTGGTTAGATAAGCGTATATGCGTTTGGTTGAATAATTGGAAACTTCCATACGTTTTGGTCCAAAAAGGGGCAATATAAACCGATCTTGGTGAGATAAATACAGTGTTTATTTACCAGTTTGGTAAGATAACCCGCCAGGTGGTGTATTATATCAAGTATTTGTCGTATTATTTTTTATTTTATAAGACATAAAAAGTTGGGAAATAAAATCCAGTTGGTTAAATTTACTAAAACAGAGTGGTTATCGAAGCAACTAAACTAATCGAAACTATTTTTTTCTTTTCAAAAGTATAGAGATTAACATGGACTTTATGTATTATTTATAAGTTTTTATTTTGACAATTTGGAGGCGATGGATTAACAAGTAAATGTCTTGCTTTTTCCAAATCGATACATTTCCGACAAGACACTAGAACGTGGACGTTGAATTGGTCTTTGGTTGATTTCTTTTCGACGAAAAATTTCACTTCGCATATGCGCCGTTCTAACCACGCGACGGCGATTTATAAGTTCTGAATAAAACGTTCTTAGCTACTACTCTTCACCGCATAATATCTATTTTGAATCGAAAAAACTAACAAACGGGTATAAAGTACACCAGGTGCGCCGTTATGTCTCAAAACCAAATGAAAAAAAAACATAACGGATAATTGTAACATAACGGCGCAGTGCGTAGGCGATTTTGCTGGAAAATGCCTAAAAAATAATAATTGTAACATAACGGGACTAACAGGGAAAATGTTGCGCAATACATGTTTTTTGTACAAATTGTAACATAACGGGACGAACGGCGAAAATATTGCGCAATACGTGTTTTTATTGTAACATAACGGAAAATAGTGATGACGTAACTCAAAATTATTGCGAAATACCCGCTTTTTTGGTACAAATTGTAATATAAAGGAAAATTGTAACATAACGGCGTAGTGCGTAGGCAAAAACGCCAGAATTTTTTTTGCTAAAAAAATTGTAACATAACGGGACGAACGGGGATTGTAACATAACGGCGCACCTGGTGTATCGGGTCGAGCTAGAATCACTATAATTCAAAATTCTTAGTTTCAAAATGCCGTTATGTTTCGCTATTTCCCGCTCGTGTTTCATTATGTTTCATTTTTTTGTGAATTTGTTTGTGAAACATAACGGCGCACCCGGTGTATAATATAATTATTGTTCCATGCCCTCATTGATCATATGAATGACTTGTAAAAAAGTTATAAACCCTGCTATATTAAATCAACAGTGTTGTTAGTGGCATGGAATTCAGTTACAGACCGCCGTAGTACATAAGCAATTTGCTGTAATTTACCTTTTTCGTGTTCTGTTGGATCTCTGAGAGGACTACTATTGTCTACATTTGGTTTAAAATCCAGCCATTGTTTCAGCATGGTCGGCATTTTCGGTTTTTCATCTTTGAGACGTTTGTTTTTCTTGTTACAATTTTTACTCCCTGGGTTTGACCGATTTAATTCGCTTAAATTTGAGTTATCAACAATGAAAAATCTCAACTATGGCCCAAAAAAAAAGTTACAATGAACCTGAAGGGTATATTTGCGAATTGTAGACCTTTAGACTTTAAAATTCCTTGAAACTTTTGAGTCCCAAAAAATATTATCGGTCAAAAATGACAGAAGTTGGCCCTATGGGTTTAACCCTTATATTGGTAAGGACGGTCATTTTATGACAATAATGTAAATCACCTTAAGGGGGTAAATGGTGCAGTCAATTCTATAATGTTAAAATTGTCATTTTGTCAAAGAAAATTCTAGATATTTTTTCGGTAACGCTTGATTTGTTTCTTTTTGTTTTCATTTTCTTGTTCAATCCAACAATCATGATTTCATAAAACAGCATCAAAACAGTATTTAATATTTTTTTTAACCAGTCTATTTATTTGCATTCTGAGAGTTTCTACTATAAGATAAAATAACTGAGCAAAATATTGTTGAGATATTTATGATTTTTTTGCATTCATATTTCCACAAACTCAAAATTGAGCCGACTTTCGTCCGCAACTCAAAGAGAAAAAAATAAATTAAAAAAGTGGGTCAACAATAATATGCGTTTTGGTAATGAGAACCGACTTTCAACGTTTCAAAAAATTCAGACTAACGTACTAGCCAAACATTCAATATTCGTCACTTTGGCGAAATTAAATTAATCTCATATGTACGGATATANTGTAACATAACGGCGCAGTGCGTAGGCGATTTTGCTGGAAAATGCCTAAAAAATAATAATTGTAACATAACGGGACCAACGGGGAAAATGTTGCCCAATACATGTTTTTTGTACAAATTGTAACATAACGGGACGAACGGCGAAAATATTGCGCAATACGTGTTTTTTTTTGTAACATAAAGGAAAATAATGATGACGTAACTCAAAATTATTGCGAAATACCAGCTTTTTTGGTACAAATTGTAATATAAAGGAAAATTGTAACATAACGGCGTAGTGCGTATGCAAAAACGCCAGATTTTTTTTTGCTAAAAAAATTGTAACATAACGGGACGAACGGGAAAAATTGTAACATAACAGGGCACCTGGTGTATAATATAATTATTATTCCATACCCTCATTGATAATATGAATGACTTGTAAAAAAGTTATAAACCATACTCTATTAAATCAACAGTGTTGTTAGTGGCATGAAATTCCGTTACAGACCGCCGTAGTACATAAGCAATTTGCTGTAATTTACCTTTTTCGTGTTCTGTTGGATCTCTGAGAGGACTACTATTGTCTACATTTGGTTTAAAATCCAGCCATTGTTTCAGCATGGTCGGCATTTTTGGTTTTTCATCTTTGAGACGTTTGTTTTTCTTGTTACAACTTTTACTCCCTGGGTTTGACCGATTTAATTCGCTTAAATTTGAGTTATCAACAATGAAAAAATCTGAACTATGGCCAAATTAAGCCCAACAAAAAGTTACAATGAACCTGAAGGGTATATTTGCGAATTGCCTTGCTCGCCTTTAGACTTTTAAACTCCTTGAAACTTTGGAAAGTTGGCCCTATGGGTTTAACCGCTATATTGGTAAGGACGATCATTTTATGACAATACTGTAAATCACCTTAAAACGGCATGACGGGTCACAAAATTTCCCATTTTAATGTTCCTTTCGGGTATAAACACTGTACTTACGTTTGCGGTATTGGGCTACTCGGTTTTGTATCCGTGCTCGAATGACTTGAAAATACGACCGAACTAATGGACGATATCGATATGTCGTCATCACAATCCTCCAACGTCATCTCATTGTTACTTTCAGCGCCAGTCGCCGTTATGAAAACAGGTGATTCAACGAGACTTTTCTCAGATTCTTTCCGCTTAAATTCGCCCGGTTTAATCATCGACATGCGTCCAGAAGTAACATCTCGGGATGATTGAGATTTAACCGACTGAGGGCGATCATCAAAGACGGCTTTCGATTTTTTCAAAATCTGTTCGCGTTGTTTCTGCATTATTACGTAAAATACATTAGGTAAGGTATATAATATGATACGGTATACCGTATACATATGATTATTAATTTTAAAAATCACCTCGTAAGTTTCCGACGGCAAGCTAACAGAAGCAAGAAGGGATTCAATTGGAGGCCTCGAATTCGTCTGGCGAAAATATTCCTCTGGTGGATTATTATTACGATATCCTCCACTCAATTCTCTTAACTTTTCCAATACAAATATCAATAAGAAACAATCCGTGCGCCCATTCTGGCCGTGATGGTCTGTTAAAAGCACGTGACACGGTCGGGTGTTGTTTCAAAAATTAAAAATGCGACCGCAGTGTATGCTATGAACCGAATTGGAGTATAAGGGTAGTTTTACACTTGAAAAATAATGACATGTTCACTATATAATGTCTGCCCCCTTTTTATGATCTTTTCATAGTTTTTATTACAATGCATGTTTAAAATATAATTTTTTCTATATTATTTGCCGTAATACCTACCAGAAAGATCACAGTACGCACGTAAATTTCTCGAAAGTATGCTCCGAAAACATGCATAAACCAAAAGAAGCGCTGACAACAAAGTGGTAAGGAATTATACCCGAAATTACCTGATAGATTTTTTGAAGTCTTTAACCATGTGTGGATTAATATTGCGTCTGTCAATAGTAGTGACTTGAGGTTGTTCTTCTTCACTACCATGTTGCTTATCTTCTTCCCATTGCCGATACCGCATCGTTTTCCGTTTGAATACGGGACGTCCGGCTGGGAAAAGGCGCGCTTTATCCTGTTTTTCCTCAAAAATTTCAAGTTGGCGCTCAAATGTTTTCTTCAGGCGTACAAGTTCTTCTGTTTTCGCTGTCCCAATTTGCCTTTCCGCTAAACGTTTCTTCCATTCTACGATTTGGCTTCAAAGCCACATGAAAAATATTTTCTTTAACCGCGATATATTAATATAAAATAACATTGAGTCCTGGACTCAAAATCGAGACGAGTTTTTCAAGCACAATTTTTGAGCCAGGGACTATATAAAACTTATTATGAGTATTTAATGGGTAGATCAATTTCAAAATAGGCAAAAAAAGTTCAATTCATCCGAGATTTTTTGAAAAAATGTGTTTGACAAAGTTCTCTTCTTTTCAAGATTTTTAATAAAAGTTCTGAGCGGAAGCATGTATTTTTTGATCTCAAAAATCTATCTGACATAGCAAAATCGTTTTTTTAATAGCGTAAATTAATACTGGCGTGAACTGCGGTCCGTCCTGAAGACATTTTTCACAAAAAAATCCGTGTTAGAGTAGATTGTCCAGATTGGGAGCGTATTTTTGGGAGTAATAACTGTATGTGATAGTGAAGCCTTTAGCTAAGGATGCCAAATGTGCTTGCATCGCCTTGTCTTCGTAACCCGCGCCATATCGCGCGAATTTCATTTCATTGTCCACAAGTTTACGCATTCTCTCTTTTCGCCGCCTCTCGGACTTCTGGACTTGAACATCTACAGAGGAAAAATACGGTTAAAAGTAAAATGCGATTATATAATTATTGTTCCTAATATTTTAATGCCAAGAAAAATGTTGTGTTAGGAATTAGCGTCAATGACGATTCCGTAGCCATGTTGTTTATTTAGCCACACAACGAACAATTGGCGTACAATTGAGTTGGGGAAGCCATAATGACAATTATGATTTTGATCGTATTTTCTATTCACTAAAAAATGTTGATTGAAACATTTGAAAAACGTGGTTAAATGTGGTTACGGAAGCATAAAAGATAATAAAAAGCGAACTGCAATGACTTTTTTTTGAAAGACTATTAACAAGATAAAATACCCGAGAAAAAACATTAATCCTAACGAAAATGTCATTTGCTTTAGCATTTTTTTTTTGATTTTTCGATCTTTTACGAATGGACATTTCAAAACTTAAATTCTCTTATTTTGACCACAATAATTTTAAAACGAAAAACCAGAGTCTGTGGTCCATAACTCAGGCCATAATTTTGTGTGATCTTATCCCATAAATTATGATGTCTTCTTTTTAAATTATAATTCAATGAACAGGGAGTTCTCAAACTTAGCATGTTAACCTAATTAAGAACTAAAAACTTTCAAAAAAATGTCGCCAAAAACTATATGACATCCTTATTACAATGTATACAAAGTATGAAAAATCACGCTAAAGAGTGATCAAACTATTTTTTCCGCCGCGTTAAAAACAGCCTCCTATGGTCGAATTCGGTGGAATTATCGAAAATTCAAATTTAAATTATGATTTCAAAATATATTATTTATTTTTGGATTGCATACAGCTTCATGGTTTAGTCGTAGCTAAGGAAGCTTTCGAAGGACAAACTTGGTCGTTAAGGGCCGGATTAAACTTGACTAATTCAAGTATTTGTATATTCCAAATCGTGTAAATTAAATCTCATTAACGCCAGCAGACAAATTTTCCGTCTGGATCTCAATTACTTTTGTTTTGTTAAGAAAAACCACATCTGTGTAATATTATAAATTGAAGACACTTTGTCCATAAAACTCGGCCCGAAGTCTTTCTCTGGAAACATATAAGCATTTTATACGTACTATTATCTTCCACCATATTTTTTGTCAGTTTCAAACCATAATAAAGTATATTTATATATTGGCAAAAAAATAACTTCTTTGTAGTAGATTTATTTATACGGAACCAGTTACGATTAACAGTCAACTGTTCACTTCAGAACCACTTCAAAGATGGAGGATAAAAAAAACTACATTTTAAAATGATTCACAAACAACGTTTTTCGTCACAATGAAATTAAGATTCAAAAGCCATTACTGCTGGTGAGTAAAGTACCATTGCAATGTATTATTATTTATTTACCATATAACTAATGCGAAATTCGGTTTTTATTCAAAAATTTCTTGACAGCTTTTTCAGAAGAAAGATATGTAAAATATGACGGTTACATATGTTACATATCATATGTAAAAGTTATTCTAAAAAAAATTACAATAAATTTATATCTTTCTTGTTCCCGTTATAGAGTCACTCTATGTTGTTTTCTCTGTCATGTAATTGTATTGGTCAATGAATAAAAGAGTTATTTAATTTGAAAATAACATTTAGATCACTGCAATAGAACAAAAAGAGAATATAGTACACACCCTAAGTATTTTCGTTCTATGATTGGTTCGTCTCTGATCAACCTCCGTCTCAACCAATTAGCGCTCAGCTCAACCTAATACACTGTTTACGTTGAAAACATAATGTTTTAATTTAATCGCAACTAAATATTGTAATGCGACTATTTCTCAAAAAGTTTCCGTAAGTTTGAAAAAGGCAACTACACAGTTGTAAGTTACGATTCTAGGTAAAATAGAACAGACTGTAGAAACATGATACTTTTTTACTTAGCAAATCATATGTCAAAAAGATATGCCAAAATGTTTACTCGGTACTTTTTGACTGTAATAATCCGATTAGAACAAATTTGGTTTTCTGAGGACGTAGAAACTAAGTGGTTATAATTCAAGTGAAAACACACGTGTAGGTATAATCAATGCATCACCCCACGGCAATAAATAGAATAAAACCGATAACACATTTCGTTTGAGACAAAATCATGAAATTATTATTTTCAATAGTCAGTCTGTTTGTTTTAAATGCGTATTGCGATGCACAATGTCCGGAAACTGTCATTAAAACCACAACAAAATATCCCTTTCAAGCTCCAAAACCCATTCAGTCGNACTCGGTACTTTCGGACTGTAATAATCCGATTAGAACAAATTTGGTTTTCTGAGGACGTAGAAACTAAGTGGTTATAATTCAAGTGAAAACACACGTGTAGGTATAATCAATGCATCACCCCACGGCAATAAATAGAATAAAACCGATAACACATTTCGTTTGAGACAAAATCATGAAATTATTATTTTCAATAGTTAGTCTGTTTGTTTTAAATGCGTATTGCGATGCACAATGTCCGGAAACTGTCATTAAAATCACAACAAAATATCCCTTTCAAGCTCCAAAACCCATTCAGTCGGATGATTTTGGCACGGTCATTTGTACCAATGGGTTAAATGACGGCTCGGTGTGTCGGGTCACCTGCGATCAAAACAATATCCAGTAAGTAATTATTACTTAGTAATAACTCAAGAAAGATATTTTAACTTAAGCTCTTATTAAGAGAAAGTTGGGGAGGCCAATCATCTGCAACGTGTGTTTGTAAACAACCAAAGAAAGACAAAAAATCTAAAAAGGATAAAAAATCCAAGAAAGAGAAGAAATCGTGGAAAACCGGCAACCGACGAAGCGTAAGTTACTAACTTAGTACACATGTTTTAAGGGCTAATTTTAACGGTTATCTGTACATTTTACAGAACAAAATGTCTTAGAGAAAACAAGCCGGAACTTCAGCTGGTGTAAAAATGAGAATAAATTGGCACCGTGTTATCAGGGTGATACTGGAATCCAGTAACTGGATAGTGTCAGGGTCCAAGGGTTAAAGTTTCACGGTGACCATATACAGGGAGAGACCCCTGATAATACTTCATTTAAAAATGGTTTTTTTGCATGAGGAACAGGAGAAAACATAATGTTGGTATTAGCTGAAACAATTTGAAGACTAATGCATTTTTTTAGCGAAAAAAAGCTGATAAATATGAAATTGCTGGATATCAAGAACACCAAAATGATGCCAAAAATAGTAATTGTGAATGGCAGTTTCCCGAAAAGAAGCCTTCAAAAATGACCTCGTGTATCCCTGTCCCTCAATGTCAACCATCTGACTTGCCAGAAGTAGAAAATGCTTTTCTGCGTTGTGAAACCGAAGTGAAAAACGGCAACGAAATCGTTCCCCATGGAAGTTCTTGTAAATATATTTGCGATAAGGGATTTAGGGTCGAACCCGACAGTTTCGACCCGGATTTTTATCACCCAAAATTCGGAACCACATGTTACGATGGCTTATTTAGTTTCTTCAAGGGAGATTGGGATTATTTATACCTCCCAGACTGTATAAAAAAGTAAACTGCGCACTAATTACTTGTTTGGATCATTAATCCTAGCTGGATTTAACATGTCAAGTTTAAAATTAACATGACAAATAAAGCTTATTCCAGAAAATCATTTGAAATACGTACGCATTTTAAAATAGGTCACCTGAAAACAAAAAAAAAGAAAGATTTACAGGTGGTCTTAGCTATAAGGCCAAATCTTAAAAACTGACTTGACTTTAAAATCATTTTCAACAGGCTTAATTTTGGTGCATCAAAAAAAGATTCAAAAGACATGATTTAATATGAAAAAATGCGTCAGCTGAGAGGTTTTCTGCAAAAAAATGAAGGATTTTTTGTGAACAAAACTTACTAAACCTTATAGCCGTCAAAATGTCAGACCTTATACCCAAAACCTTTAGTAATGTGGTTAAGACCACATTAATACCATAATTTTGACTAATGGGTGTTGTATTCGTAATCAAGACCAAAAAAATAATCGCGTAATTTGNTGGTATGGTTGTTTTACTTGGGACCAGGACTGTACTGATATTGAAAGCCACTTTAAACGCCTAAATAGCAAATTTGTAATAATGCAGGTTTTAAACGGTAAAAAGGCCTGATGTCCCTGAAACGTCCCAATGTCCCCGAAACGTCCCGGGTTTTTAAAAAACATTTTGGGATGTTTTGGGGGACGAGGACTGAATATATAATTTTTGTGCCAGATACTTGAGACGATTTCACTTCAGGTCGCAATACTTTTTGATCTAGAGGTAATATCGACCTTATTTTTGTTTTATTTATTAGATTAAGAGTAGACACAAAATTGGTCTAGCCGTATATTGTTCCGTTCCGTTTTTTGTTAATTTTTGATCTACAGACCAACCAATTTTCGATTATGAAGATTTTCGAACCATTTTTCGGAAATCACTAAAAATCGGGCCCTTAAGTCTCAAATTAAATTTAAAATCAATACCGAGGTATCTTTTTTTCTGAATGCCAGAGATGAGACTTTTCGAGCTAAACCTTAAGACCATTTTCCATATGATGTCGCGTTAACGCACACTGAGCCCACAAAGACAAGGGATAAAAATTTGTATCCCGGTGGGAAACAAGCATTAGCAGAGCGGTGGAGATCACGTGTTACTCTAGTGGGTCAGGGGTCTTCGTATAACCCGTAAAGGACACAGGCTGATAATAAAATTATTTACAAAGATTGTTTTACGGGGTACTCGAGCATGACAAATCCATCTAGACCAATAAAAAATCGTCTCCAAAGTTATCTCAGGAAGATTTTTGAAAAAAATTGACAAAAATTTGTATCTCCGATTTCTGGTCCAAAATTTTCTCCATGAAATTTGGTTTGACCCATCTATCAACAATTTTGAATTTGTGGCTGTTTTGATGAGATATAAGGGCAAATAGGTCGTTGTGTGACAATCCTCAAGAAACGAACTCAAAATGAACTCCTGAAATAGCTTTGGCACAATAGAATTAAGCCGTTTTATAGGTAGTTTTTCCCGGAAAGTTTTTAGCAATTGCAAATCGTCCCTGAATTGGAGTACCCGCTGTGTATTGGTACTCGAAAGGTGGTTAAATAATGTTATGGGGAGATAAGTGGTAAGATAACTGATTAGGTGGGTATATGACAAAGCGCCAGGGACTGAAGTATCATCATGTCTAAATGGTCGAAAAGATAATCCTTTATCCACATTAGTATACATTAGTACACATAATAAGTATCAATGCCATTTTCAGTTATAAATATTAATCATGATCTAGCGGTACTAGAACACTGACAAATCAAGCTTAAAAATAAGATTTAGTATTGTTTCAAGCTTATGTGTCTCGCTCAAGTGTCGCGTTAAGACGACTTCCTAATGCTAAAATAGTGTCGCGTTAAAGCAGCAGGTGGTTCCGTCCAAATTATGAAATAATTTAATAGTGCAAATTACGACTGTAATTTACACTTGCAAATTACGCCATTAATTTGCAAAACTAACTCAATTGCAAATTAATTGCGTAATTTGCAAGTGTAAATTACTGTCGTAATTTGCACTATTAAATTATCACCCATAAATAAACTTTTGTGGTTCATCAAATTAAAAAAATTCAGTCTCTAAGATTTATAGAATATAACATACAACCAATTTGACGAATTGTGTCGGCGGATTCCATAATTCTCAATTGTACTTTTATCACCTACAAAAATAAACTTTTGATATCACTGATATGTTCCATAATTGCTCTAATTTTGCTTGCGGCAATAAGATTAACTGTCATGTCATGTCATGACTGACTTGTTACGAATTTAAGTAAATATATGGGCATCTAACACTTCCTGATTATCAACGAGGTCGTTTTCGCGTAATTTCGGAAACTTTGTTTTTCAATTAACGGTGGCTTATTATACAAACTATTATTTACTATAACTGTTCAAACAATAAGTCATGAAATTCCAAGTGCCACTTTTCGAAACCCCCCTTTTAATTAAATATTTTTTTTTATCTCATTCAGTAGTTAACCGGTTAGAATATCCTTTTAAGAATATAAAATTTAGATCAATTTGAAGCAAACATACTCAAATGTTACTTATCTAAAAAGTCTTTCTGTAGCAAAATCCACACGGTGTCCCAATGCATTAAAAGATAGAGATGGCTGTAAACTAGATATACTTCTAATGGATTGGGACACCGAGTGGATATCGCTACGTAAGGATAGGTTTCTTAAGCGGCCCTTACGGGCCTTGCTGCGTGCTTTGTGCTGCTTCATCCCTGCATACAAAGCACGCTGTTTTGGTTGTAAACACTTAACCTAAGAATGTATTCGGTTAAGTCCCACATTACCCCAAACTAAGCCTAACTTACCCGAGCGAGATCTTGCTTCAAGCGTAACTTACTCATCCGCCCGCGCTGCTATGCGTAATAGCCGCGCGGGAGGATCGAGCCTTACGCTACAAAAAGACTAGTGAATAACGGGTCACCCGGTCACGAAGAAACAAACTTACGAGTCATAAGTTCTGACTATTTATAGCACATGGAAGTAAATTTTAATTATTAAAAGTTATGATAAGCTATCAAAATACTGTGGATGAATTATTCTGTTTGGGGGTTAAAACTTTTTGCATGCAATTGCATTAACAAACTTTTTCTGGCCAGCTAAAAAACTTCGATTCGACATGATTCGACCTCAGAACAAAAAACTGGCTGGACTTAAATAACACAAAAACATGACCTTATGAACATATCTTTATGAAGAACGTATGATGAGAAAACTTGAATAATAAAATAAAACGCAGTCTCAAATATTGATCTGTGTTAGATCATCTCACTCTAGTATAGATTGTGTAGTGTGATTTTTTTTATTAAATTTTTTGATTTTAATATGGACAGTATACATTTGTTTAATATCAATGACGACAGATTGCTTGGTGACATTTGCAAATCATTATTCTCGCAGCTTTTGTAATTCTGACAGTTGTTTTTTTAGTGTGTTGACTTCCTGTTCCAATGCTTGAACTTTATGTTTTTGCTCGTGAACTCTTCAGTAATGATATCAAAATTATTCCCATTTCAGAATATTCATGGCCGAGTCAATTTATCGATCATTAATTTTATCATAATTTCAAAATCAGACAACAACCACTTTTAACCGGCAGAAACGCGCGGTCATATGACAAATTAACCGCCAAGCACTATTGTTTAGCGCATCCCTGAGCACGTACCTGGACGTTTGTCCAGATTTTCATTCACACTTTTGTGACTGTTTGTTATTTCTCACTATAAACATTTAAAAATACCGTGAACATCCCTGTTTCTGCCAGAGCGGAGATGCACATTTCGGAAAATTTTCTTGCCCTACCCGATTCCGTACCCGCGGGCAAAAACTCGGGTAAGTTACCCGAATTTTACCCGAGTCGGGTAAAAACTCGTGTTTCAACCCGACTCGGGTAAACTATAAATTTGACGTTGTCCCGATTCCAACCAGACTCTTTTTACCCGCGTTTTACCCGAATTTTATCTCTAACTTTTCACCCAAGTTGTGTTACCCGAGTTTACCCGAGCTCAAAAAAATTGTCCAACCCGCGGGTAAAACTCGGGTCGGAATCCGAGTGTGCATCTCTGTGCCAGAGCCGTTTCTGGAAAACGAGTGTCATTTTTGTATCAATTCCTTTTGTCGGCTGCCTGTTTTGCCCCTAAAATTAAGCCATTAATGACTCTAATAACGCGCCAAAATCGCAAAAACATTATTAATTGAACTAAACCGCCAACTACATCATCATTCAGAAAAACTAAGTCGAGTATGAACGACGTGATCACAATTATTGCATCGAAAATTTCCATTTTGTGCGTTAAAAAGTGATCACGAGTGTAGATTATTTTGGCCGATACTTCGACCATAAAAAGCGTTAGGACGNTGACCAAATGGTGTGGTCGCGAAAGTACTCATAACCGGGGTTTTTGCGACCACAAATGGTTGCGAAAGTACCCCACTCCTTTTTGTGACTCTTCGTAATTTCTCACTGCAAACAAGTCGTGAATCAAATGAGCCCACTCGCGACAACTCTCCGATCACCCATAAACACGTTTTGATCGATTTCACCACAAAAACCCAAATTCATAAACGTTTTTGTAAACAATTATTATAAGAATTTCTGTCGCTACATGCGGTGCTGTTTCTGCCAGAGCCCTTTCTGGATTTCTGGATTCATTTTTATATCAATTCCTTTTGTCGGCTGCCTGTTTTGCCCCTAAAATTAAGCCATTAATGACTCTAATAACGCGCCAAAATCGCAAAAACATTATTAATTGAACTAAACCGCCAACTACATCATCATTCAGAAAAACTAAGTCGAGTATGAACGACGTGATCACAATTATTGCATCGAAAATTTCCATTTTGTGCGTTAAAAAGTGATCACGAGTGTAGATTATTTTGGCCGATACTTCGACCATAAAAAGCGTTAGGACGATAATACTGCATATATGGAAAACATGAGTGATATGGTGCCAGTGGCAGGGTTCGAAAATGGCTACTGTAATTGTCTACCAATCGTTCCAATACTAGATTCTCGATTTTCACGATAGCTAATTGATTTCAGGACAAAAATTTCTATAGAAAAAACGTGCCAGCGGGGGTCTTCTTCCAAAAAAACCCTAAATAGACAGGAATTTTATTTCAAAAAACTTGACTTGACATTACAAGGACAAAATGTCAGACCTTAAAAGTTTTGAGTTAAAACCCTCTTAACTATTTTTTGGTGAAATTTTTTCTGTGTTATTTTGTTACAAATATTTCGAACCCTAGCCAGTGATGTTTTTCGGATTCTTGTTCTCGGCAATACATTTCATGTTCATCACAGCATTCATCAAAACCTTTTATCTTCTCGTCGAAAATGAGTTCGGTTATAACAAATGCACAATCAAGCAAGACGAAAAATATGACGCCGATCTAAAATTTGGGTCAGAAATCAACGGAGTTATAGTCTATAAGTTATAGACACGATATGGCAAGTCTACGTACTTTGTTTAATGGGTAAACTTTACGTACGTAACTATGTTTTCTGTAGTTAGCCTGAGAGCATATCAACCTTACCCGAACTCTTCCGGCTAACTCAGCGAAGCAGCGGCCGACGCGAAAACAAAAAAAAGGAGTTTTTAGCATACAGTATTATATGCTAAAAACAGTTTTTAGTAAAAACTGTATTTCGAGCCCGCTCAATATGAAATAATGAAATCTTAACGTCACGATTGGCGGC
Source organism: Oikopleura albicans (assembly GCA_004367875.1). NCBI lineage: Eukaryota > Metazoa > Chordata > Appendicularia > Copelata > Oikopleuridae > Oikopleura > Oikopleura albicans. The sequence goes on from SCLG01000060.1 coordinate 395,275, forward strand.
CAATACTCCTGGGCGCCGTGTTTACGAACATTTTTGGTACAAGGGATCCTTGTTAACAATCTTATCTCGTCAGAAAATATACTCTATCGGCTCTAATTTTCGACGAATTTCTATCGAGTTTTTTGAAAGTTTGAGATCAAGATCAAAATATTATCTGGCTTTCAGTGGTTAACCGATAAGTTATAACCCTTCTCACATACCCCCCCCCCCATAGAGCTTTTAACTCAGCAAAAACGGATATTTATAAACGCTACTGGTATTACAGTTTTCAAGATATAGGATCGTTTTTATTGTAAACGAAGCGTATTAATAAAACGTTCAAACGTATTGTTTCCGATTTCCGAATTTGAGTCTAAGTAAGAAAATATCGGCAAAAAAACAAAAAAATGGGATGACCACTCCAGTATCATGACCTTGATTTTGAACTTTTAAAATCGAAACTCAAAAATCCAAAACTATACTTTGATCGCCTTGGTTAAACGTTATGGAAACTTTTCCATAATTATGATCTTATTTTTCCAATTTATTTTTGATTGAACTAAAATGTATCCATAGCTAAAATTAGGGGTCTACAATTATAATAAGGGACACTTACATGACACGTGTTTGAATGCAAAAAATGGGCAATTTTCTCGCTCGTTGTAACTGGTACATGCTTTAGGTAATCCTCGGTATCGGACGAAAATACGCTATTAGATTTAGCATCCGTCATTTCTCGTTTTCGATAGTATTTATATAAACACGCAGCCAGTGTCATTAGTTTAACTCAAATATCCATGTGTTAAAAGTAAATTCTCACTTTTAGGAAAATAGTTTTCAGTTGCGTTTTTTTCTGTAAAAGCAAATATATTTTTGGTTAAACAAATCGAGTATTTTTTCGAGAAATTATAAGTAATTTTTCAATTAATTTGAAGTTATAATTTATAAAATTTATACAGGGGGGTCTGGTTATAAGGTCACAAAAGGTGACCGCTATAAGGTCAAGTCATCTTTTTGCACTAAAGTCAAGTCATTTTTTTTCAAGATAAATCATGTCTTTTTTCACTTTTTTGGGGTTTAAATTTAGAACTCGACATATACACGTACGTTTAGAACGATAGGGGTGAACACGGGTAATAAATTTTTTTTGTAGAAATCATGTCTTTTTACACTTTTTTTTTCTATATAATAGTGTCTTTTTAACTTTTTCTTGAGTGAAGACCATAATGTTTTGTGGAAAATCAAATATTGAACAAAATTTCCGTTTACTTACAGCACTTTATCGGTCACCTTAAGGTCTTATTATGGAGAAAAATTTGTGGTCGGTTATAAGGTCAAGTCATTTTTTTTGGAGTGCATTAAGGTCAAGTCATTTTTTTCGAGCTTGACCTTATAACCAAACCCCCTGTTAATTTAATAACGACTCAAAAGATACTTTTGATTTTCTTAGGGTTGTTCCTTTAATTTTCTTTGGCTGCTCTTATTTTTTACGATGTGGCAGCGCCGGGATAATTATGTTTTTCATACAGAATTAAAATCCTGGAATCATACTGTAAAATAAACCTCGACAAGGTAACTGGTTTACTGTAACCACAGGCTGAAATAGAATTGTTTGCCATATGAAGTATCAAGTCAGAATTTATAACGGCCCAGTTAATGGCCAGAGTTAATGGCCCATATAATATGGTCCACATGCCAGCTTATTAATTAGAAAATATCAATTGTTGAAAAGCTCAATCCATGATATTCATTTTACGCATTTTTGACAGGTTAAGTCATAATGCAAAATTAATAAAATAACAAAAAAAAAAGAGAAGTATTAGTTATTATTTATATATTCAGACAATTTCGTTAATAAAAAAAAAAACGAAAAACTGCACAAGCGAATTGTGTTATACATTGCAAGTAAATTTTTTTTTGGTAGTTTTATATTTTACTATTATACCATATGATGGAAGGTAATTAGAAAAAATGAGGAGCACAGAGGTTTTCCAACATTTCAAATCACATTTTTGGTTGAAGCATTTAATCTTTAAATTTTAATGATATTTCCCAACGGCCTCATTTTCCCCCATTGGCTCATTATAAAGGTCTGCCAGACCAAAAATTCAGTCAAGAAAATCGTAAGACATGATTTTATATAATTTTTAAAGACATTTATGCGAAACGTGAAGCAAAACGACATTTCACATGTGTCTTAAATATATTTAGGAACCACAGAATAAAGCAAAGTGTTTAAATAAAGAGCTGTTTTTAAAAACGTAAAACTTTTTGAGCACCAAAAGTCACAATTTTCCAAAAAAAAAAAACGTAATAGTGGTATAGCGGCAGCTCTTGATGTTTATACGAAAAACCCTAAAGATAGCCGTCTAGTATCACGTTTAGATTTGCTCATCTACAAAAATACGTGAATTGTTATTACAAATTAGTTTCGATTACACAAATTTCCTTCTTTTGGCTTTTAGGGTTTATGACGGTCAAAATGTCAGAGATTAAAAACCACCCCTGTAGAATGCAGCAAATTGATGTACAATTATGAAAAGGCATGTAGTGAAATTTCATGTATGATTTATATTTAGTCTGAAATAAGCAAGTATTGAGAAAAATTGTGGATGTCAAGACGATCAGTAGATCTCCAATTAACAGCCAGAAACTTATTCGGTACTTTGATAATTGCATACACGATCTGTAGTGCTTTGTTCAGGTTTAAATTTGAATATCATACACCGACTGCGGGTTTATTTGGCCACATCATAACCACCACCGGGTGACCACTCCCTGTACTTATAACCTTAACTCGTAACGGGCGTGTGTGCCTTATGTTCACACAAATCTCTTTTAGTCAATATTAGGGTAACTTACTAGTGGTAAGGGTCTGGGAAATTGCGAAAATTTTACCGGAAACGATGTAAAGACGGGCAAAATGACCAAAAATTAATTTAGCTGATCGCTCAAAAATAGTTTGATAGGTTTATGTGGGAAAATGCACGTAATTCTAACCAATACTGATATATTTTTTTGAATCAGAGCACACAGTTAACCGTTGTACCCTTAATCATAGTTTTAAACCATTCATCGACAGCATTAACTATTTATTTCTTCGACATCTATATTCATCAGTCTGGTGAGAGTAATGCACATTTATGGAGCACTATTGAACATAACGATATTATGGCGTATTACAAAGAAGAATTATCGAAGAAATTTGCAATGGAAAAGTTCCTTGAATCTGTGAAAAAAAACAAAATATGAATAAACATTCTAATTGGCCAAATTAAACCATAATAATTGTACTCATATAATACAGACAGTGATTTGATGGTAATGACCAGAGGTCGGCAGATTTTGTACCCTTGTCCGCGGCCAAGGGTAAACACGGATAACTTTCAATGGTAGGGTATGGAAGGGTACACTTGGTTTTTTCACTCGGTAACCCGCTATTTTACTCGTCACCCCGGGTAATTACCCTAAAAAAATTAAACTCGGATAAAGGGTATCTCGGCTAATTTTCACTGGTAGGTTATGGAAGGGAACAATTTATTTTCTCGGGTAAACTCGAGTACAAATTTTTTCGTACCCTTTTTTCAGTGAAGGGAGGGTAAAAAATATATCAATTCCTGCCGACCTCTGGTAATGACCAAAAAACTGATTTGACTAGAATACAAAATTCATCAAAAAATCGTAAAAAAAAGACGCGATTAAAAAAAAAATCCCAAAAACATGCTTTTGATTCGACCTCAGTCTCAAAAAAGACCCTTATAACCTCCTGTAACATGTAAAGAAATTATTGCAAAAAACTAACTTGGCCTCAGTGCAGAAAAACTGACTTGATCTTACAGGTTAAAACAATCAACTTAAGGCCTTATAACCCGACCCCCCATTTATTTCAATTAATTCTGACCAATTCAGTTCTTTTGACCTTCGAAAAAAAAAATAAACTACCCCAGGGGTAGTCAACAGGGGAGAATGGGTGTGCAGAATTTGATATGGCGACGAATCGGGACAAGTACTTCTGATCAGGTTTTAACACGTCGAGGTAGCTTTCGCGTGCACATTATACCTATGTTTTAGTACGAATTAATAATGGGTAACAACCCACGTGTAAGGACAAAAATATTATTCAAAAATTAATATAAGGACATTGTATTCGCGGCATCATCCAAAAAAGTATATTTATTGACAAATTGTGCCAGGGCTGCAAAATAATCACCAATTTTATGAAGAACTTTCAACCACAATTAAAATATAAAAAAGAGGATATGAAAATAAGTATCTGCGGGCCGAAGGAAGAAATTTGGTTTGAAGATATTGCCGATGAACATCCAGTGGCGTTTCTTAAACTGCTTTTTTGTCTAGACTACGCGTATTATCCTAACGATGTTCGATTACTTATTAGTGATAAAGAGGTTGACAATTCGACGTTTATATATCAGCTTGGTACTCTTTCGCATAATTGGTCCAATATTTTAGTGATATCCACAACAAGTCAAGGCCTGTGCCAAAACAAAGAAAATTGGCCATTTAAACAGTAGCTATTAAACATCATCTTTGTAAAAAAAAAACTTTTGGTGACAAGTTACTGAAGATAACGATTAATTGATATGCTAATATATAACGTGTATCACGTACGGTACATGGTTATTAGTTTGTCAGGTCAAAAAATAACGCGATTCAGTCCATTAGAGGGCGCCAAGCATATTTGACAGTATGGCAATGTCGAGGTTTCGAGCTCTGCCCACTTGGTGGCCTCTTATGAACTGAATCGCGGTATTTTAAGCCTGAAAAGCTAATTAACACGCATGGTAGCCTGTTCATGGAGTCGACACACAAATTAAACGTTACAGTCCTTACTCTCAATACGGACCACTCAATAAGGACGCTTCCTTCCAATACGGACGTTTTTTGTGGAAAAGTGTCCCCAAAACAGTCGAAAAATGGACCCTTTATGACAATTCACTCCAATACGGACGCTATTTTCGAGAATCAAAAACGTCCGTATTGGAAGTAAGGACTGTATCTTCAAAAATTTTCAAAACCGGTCCGAACAGTCCCTCTGTACCGTAATTTATTTCATTTAGCTCTCATATTATAGCTTTCCCATTATAATGAGTACTTGGTTAGCTAATGGAGCCAGTTGTTCTACGATGTGTCATATTAGAATCAGATCGCGCCAGAATTGATCTAGCCACTTATTTCGCCCGCATTATTCAAGATACTAAAGCAGCTGGACTACGAAGTCTTCTGTCAAAACGATATGGGCATTTAGTTCAATTAACCAGCTTCGAAAAACGTGAGATTAAAAAAACGGGAAAATTCTAGCAAAAAACAACAATGTGAATATTTAAGTGGAAAGCGAGGTCTCGGAGCATATAGACAACGTCAATAGTAACAAAACAAAACTTCGAGAGGCGTACAAACGGCCTCAAATTCGACGAAACCAGCTCGCAATCATTGAAGACCGAAAACGAATAGCGGTTATGAAAAACTTACTAAATGCTTTTCAAGAAGCCAAGTTGTTAGAATATTGCACATTTTTATTTATGTTTTAAGGAAAACTAAGCTATAAAAGAGTAATGACGCAAAATGAAAAAGCGGATTGTAGTTGAGTAATGTAGTTTTTGCTCAAGTTCACCCTGTCACATGATAATCCTTGAAGGTCTCAAAGGGGGCTTTTCTATGGTACTTTCTCCTGAATAACCTGAACCTTTTTTGAACAAAAAATAGCTTACCCCACAATTCCGCTTCGAAATGACAAAGCAAAAAACTGTAAAAAGACATAATTTTCAAAACAAATCTACCAGCCGGCGATTTATGTTAAAAAAACTGACATGACCTTATAAAAGTCAAAATGTCGGACCTTATAACCCGATCCTTCTGTATACTTTTGCCAAAACTTGTTTGGCGAAAAGGTCTTCATTCAAACAAAGTGTAAAAGACATGATTTCAAAGATTTTTTCCCCAAAAACATGCTTCGCCAAAAATTGACTTGACCTTAAAACAGTCACACCTTAAGGTCCTAAAGGACCTTATAAATAGACCCCCCTGTACTAAACTTGGCCAAAGACGCGTTAGAAAACATAGAAACAAAAGTGTTAACCATTTCTATGCAGCTTCACAATTCGCAAGTATCGGCTCTTATAGATACCGGTGCTCAAGTGTCATGTTTAACACGGCAACTCGTTAATGATATAAAGTTATCTCATATGATTGATTCAACATTCTCTGGCACTATGCATGGCGTTGGTCACCAGAATTTTGTGGGCAAAATTCACTTCGTTCGAATGGCAATAAATGAG
>SCLG01000060.1:401896-427229 GCA_004367875.1 Oikopleura albicans
TTTGCGTTCGGGTTACTGCCCCACCTAGAATACAATAAGTACTGGCAAAAAGACCATATAGTCTGATGACCAAAAAACTTATAAGTAATCCCAAGCAGGAACCGATTTCATGAAAAAATATAAAATGAGGATAGATTTCGAAAGTGATTGCATTCATTTGACAAAAAACAACTTATCGAAGATGTTAAAATTCAATTGATCATTAGGCTTGTTCATGCTCAAGTGCCGTACTCAATTGCAATTGATTTTAATCAACTGTGGTTTCAATTTGCTTCTTTGGATTTTTTTTTCTGTTGAGACTGATATTCTTTTGCACTCAAAGAACTGCCTAAAGCGAAATAAAGCAAGAATGCATGCACTGTGCTATTCGACGAAGGCTCTTAATTATAAATGACCTTCATAGTATACAAATTATAACGACTCAAACCTGGAAGTTATAATTAATTAATATTCCATATACGGTATATAATATACCCGAAACAAATAATTTAAATCCAATATGAATTTGAAGTGGTATGTATTAATCATGAATCAATCAAAATTAAGTATATATCTTATATCGATATATAATAAACGGTTTATGTCCCACACAGTACACATGTTGTGGTTCGAAATCAACGAACCGAACAAATTAATTGCCAGCAATAAATTTCATTCACACATTTTTTTTTATAAACTCGCACATAAATATCTAAGCATGTTTAGCCATCCATGCTAGACCATCCGTCGTTTTTCCTTTCGGTGAATATTCGAGCCCGACCCAACCATCATATCCTGAATAAGCGCCCGTCAAAATACATTTTACATACACTCGGGTCAAGACCATTATCTAATTCACCACCTGAGGGTTTACCCGGCCCCATTCACCCGCTCGTTCGCTTATCTGGGTACTTTGTTCCCGAATTTTTTCGCCTGGCCGGCCTACGCAATGCGGGTTTATCTCCCCGCGAAGGGTGTAAACAAAATGGGGAGGGCTAATTTCTCAAAATTAAACAAACAAAAAAAGATGAGAATTGAAGGTGTAAGACTTACACTGTAAGTTCTCAATAAAATTTCTTGTCGTAACACTTATATCAACATAAACTGTACCAACTCGAGTAGCGTACAAAAAAAACTTACCAGCTTTACTCAGTTCATCTAGTACAAAATGGTAATTAATTTCCCCATCAGAGTCGGGTTCATGACGTCCGGGCACTTGGGCCACTTGTACATGCCCAATTTTATTCGTATTGCTTTGAATAAAACGCGCCAAGTTACCATGTTCTATTTGTAAGTGAAACAGGTCACATTGGTACTAAATGGGGTTATGTACTGTAAAACAGTTGTTGGTCTTCATCCAAAAAACGTAAAAAGACATGATTTTAAAGATGTTTTCCAAAAAAACATGCTACTCAAAAAAACTGACTCGACCTTAGTGCCTGAAAAACTGACTTGGCCTTAACGACACAAATGGTTGACCTTATAACCAACCCCTGTATGACTTGAAATATAGGTCAAATACTTTCCAGCAAAAAAAAACGGTCAACTTTCGCTACTAATATATTATGATTTCAAAGTACGTAACCCCCTTAATATTGTCACGATCGACTTTATCTAGAATAGCAAACGCTTCTTGAGGCGTGGAGTAACAATAGCGTGGAACCGATATTTTGGTATTTATTGGTTCAATTAAACCGGTCATGTTCTCGACTTTCAATAAATCTGAAGCGACTTGCAGATTTTTAATAAAAACGTTTTTGTACGTTTCTCGTGTAGTGGCGGATTCGTCGCCTTCTGGCAAAAGTCCAGCCATAATATGAATTCGAGAACACCCGCCAGCTTTTGCATATTCTGGGTAGGGATTAAATGACTTAAAAATATCTTTTTCAACTAGATAACTTATCCAACAAGGGGTGATACACATGTAGTTCACACTTTATACAAAATACAAAAACACAAAATGAAGGCGTAATCTATTTGACGCCGAAAAACTTTGCCTTGTTGATGAATCATGATAATTATGCGATAGGGAATAGCTACAGGGGGTTGGCTATAAGGTCAAGATTTTAAAAAAATGACTTTACCTTATAACCAACCAAATATGGCCAGGGGGGAGGTCTTCACCCAAAAAAAAGTGAAAAAGACATGATTTCTATAATAAAATTATTACCCGTGTCGTTCTAAATTTAAACCGAAAAAAGTTAAAAAGACATGATCTATCTTGAAAAAAAGTGCAAAAAACTAACTAGACCTTATAACGGCACAAATTGCTGACCTTATAACCAACCCAAAGGAAAAACAATTTTCAGAGTGGCATAAATGGTACGCGAGAAAAAAAAATGCGAACGCTGATTGCCAATCAGTGATTGGTAAAGGGCCCCATTACTTGAAAAGTGTGGAAATTTAAAATTTATTAAAGCGAAATTCGCTGATTTTCAATCCTTAATCCTATTGCTTTTCGCAATCCGTCAAGAAAGTCATTTTCACGGTTGGGCACCGCAGCCAAGCCTAAATCCCCCTTTCCACCAGGTGGTGTGTTAATCAGCACAAGCTCAATCCCACTGGACTCAATAGCAGACCGAAAATCGTCGACCTTGTATTCGTAAGGCCATGCGAGCTCAACGGCCCGAAACCCTGCGTTTTTGGCCAAGGCAAAGCGTTTTAACAAATGAGCCTCCTCTTTAAACAGCCAACTGATATTCGCCGCAAATTTCATTACTGGCGATAATAAAACACAGGACAAGGTCGCTAAAAGGACAAATAACTTAGAAATTAACCATACTGAGTACAAAATCTGTACTACAGATAATCAAAATAGAACTGTAGCTTCATTTGTGGGCCCGTGAACCTGACGGCGTGAAGGTAAAATATTTGCCCCAAATTGATGTAAACATATGTTATTGACCATAATAAGGTAAACACTATAATAAAGTGTAATTGAAATGCAATTAGATACTAATCGTATGTCTTAGATTAATTGCTAAAAGTAGCCCAACGCAAGATCTAAAAAAAACGTCAAAATTTCACTACCTAACCATTAAAAAAACACTTTTCTTCAAAGGAAGTGTTATTTGAAAATATTAACTGTTATTTCAAATGTGCATAGGCTGCCTTTTTATAGACCATTTTTAAAATAACAACTTCCGTGGACACGAACCCATTCTACTCAAATTTAGCTGTCTTATCTATTTTGTGCGTTCGATTCGAATATGTGTTTTCAAAGAGTTTTCCCTGATGCAAATTGGGCGTAAAAGTGTTATTTCAAATGGTGGTGTATTCATATACGGTTAAAAAGCGGGACACAACTACAGTTGTGTTTTGTACAACTTTGATTCAAAAGCTATAGTTAGTTTAAATTTGCCCTTAAAACTGGACCAAGCATGAAATTCATCGGTTAAGATTTTATTCGTGACTTAATAATCTTTGAGCTCAGAATAGGAATACAGAAATAAAGATTCAGAAAGTAGAAATAATAAATAGTTCTTAATTATCCATATGGAAAAGCTTATAAGCATTTAAGCTTAGTGTGAAAGAAATAATTATGGATTAGAGTTAAACTTGATAAAAAAACAGTTTTCATCACCCTAATTGCAGTAAATATGTTACATGGTAGTATCTTGAACGTCGTTAGAATAAACAGAAGATGAGAAGTCGCGAATATGGGACGGAATTGACTCGGGTAGGGTTTTTTAGAATAACCTTTCAATGCTAAAACAGGTAAAATATCCAATGATTGGTGTTGGGGTCTTTATCCGCAAAAAGAAAGTTCTTTATCCGTAAAAAGAAAATCATTTGATTTTAAAGATTTTTCCCAAAAAAGACATGATTTTGAAAGTACCATATGGTATCCCATGGTATAATAAGACCTTAGTGCAAAAAATATCATAAGACCTTATAACGGACCAAATCTTCGACCTTTTAAACGAACCCCATGTTACATTACATGGGCCATGTCCTTACTTTCACCTATAAAAGCTACCAAAACAAGGTCAGTGGTCAATCGTGTTTTTTCCTCGTTTGGATCATTCTAAAAAACTCTACCTGGTGTGATGCAGCGCCGCCCGAGGGAGAATCAACACATTTGGGCTTAAGGCAATTGTCGCCCTCACACGGCTGGATGAGCGAAATCACTGTTAGAACCATTGAGATAAAATGGAGGAGAATCAATATAGAGGCACTGATGGCTTCGTACAAATAGAGACTGCGGATGTGATCGGAATGTACATTACGCCACAGGTTGATGCGATAAAAAGTTAAATCGAAAAGTGCAAGGCATCCAACTTTTTATGAGATTTCGGGTGTTCAATATTAAATGCTCAAATATATTTTGGGCGAGTTTGAGTGGGTTGATTATCATTTAATTACTTACCTGCTAAACGTTACATTCAGTTTTCAGCCTACGCACTACCTGCTTAAAATAAACCCAAAAATGGGACAAAAACTGTTATATTAAGTGGAACTGTTAACTAAAGTTAAAGCAGGTAGTACGTATACGCAAAAACTGAAGTCAGTTGGTACTTTAAACCGGTATTTGGTATTTAACTTTTTGCTTTAGGATACCCCAACATTCGTAATCCCGATACCTGTTGTCAAATTGATCAAATTCGACACCAAATTTGTCCACAAATAGCATCGGCTTGGATTGTATGACAATCTGAATCCCGCAATAACAGAGACAACAGATGCCCCAGATAAGAATAAGCCCTGAAACGAAGAGCAAATTTATTAATTTAACGCATATTTAAACTTTTCAATAGTAGCCTGAATGTTAAATTATGTAAAAGAAATGAAATTTAATGTGTGTGCCAACAATGAATCAGACAGAGAAAATTTGTGCGCCCACTTTTAATGCTGGAACAATATAAAACTGCGCGCAAAAATTTGCCCTGGCCAACAGTTGGCCCACACAGTATACATCTATACTATAGAAATGTGCTAACTTTTAAAGATGGGCCTGACTCAAAACTTCAATTGTAGTTTTGAGTCAGGCCCATCCTTAAAAGTTAGCACATTTCGATAGTAAAAGTACCACAAATGACTGAAATAAATTATAAAATTGGATTTACCTGGCCGATTGGAATATATCCGTCAACACAATTCTGCCCGAAGATCATCGCATCGCCGGCAAACGTCAAAACACTACACTCGGGGTCGTGAAAGAGCTTCAAAGCTAACGCGCCAAAAATCCAAATCAGAATTGAAACAGCAAAAATCAAAATCGAAAAAACGAGCGAGGTGACTCCTGCGTAAACCCAACCATAATTTCGTAGACGCATTAAAACGCACTTCACATCTCACAATTTTCTAAAAAAAACAACAAAAGATGAAAATTTTTGTTTCATTGAAAGGTAAATTTAGAATAGACGATCACGTACGGTAATAAATAAGAGAAATGTTAAACAGAATAGAGGCATTTACCATCCCTTGAAATATTCTTGGTAACGGCCGGCAAAGGACTCCCAAAAGTAGCGAGTGTAGATCAATTTTGCGTGATCCCAAACCAACTGAAGTAAACAAATAAGTCAAATGTGATAGTTTCAGCTCAAGCGAAGAACGTGGGTTTAAAGGCAAGGTATAAAACATATTCATAAAAAGACATGATTTGGAAAACACCTTTAGGTCTAATTAGACCTTGATCACAAAAAAAAACTTTGAAAGAAAGAAGAGCAAAACACTCTCGGATTGTAACCCGCGGGTACGGAATCCGGTAGGGCGAGAAATATATGATTTTTGCCATAATACTTACACCGGGTTGATTCATGTACATTCGCCACACGAAAACGTGATTCCATGTTTTTGGTTTACAATATCGTTGTGAATTATTGTTGAAATTGGCACCGTTACACTCAATCGTTTCCAGATCGGGTTCGCGTGGACGGGTCGCTATTTAATAATATATTTACTGTGCGGTGAAAGGTTTATTATAAATGTGTGTTTTTTTTCTTAGATTCTAGTGCGACACGACGATGTCATCTAAGAAAAAAAACACACATTTTCAATAAACCTTTCACCGCACAGTAAATTATGTAATTACAAGACTTTTCCATACCTTACATGAGTAGTTGTATGAGTCAATATAAAACGGTTTTTTGTCCGACTCGTTAATAAAAATAATGGAATGGGTTGACGGTATGAACTTAATTTAACCCGCAAACACATGGATGGAGCATTTGTCCCACTGGGCGTATAAAAAGTGTTTTTATTGGTGATTGAGTGAATAAAAACTGTATGACTCATACCGTATGACAATTAGAGGAGTAACACGACGAAATATGTCTCACCGATGCGTTCACGGAACTTTTTAGATGTGTTCGAAGGTTAAATTGTGAACGGGAATCTGGCTTCCTGTCGATAGCACCGAATTTTATGAACAGTACAAAATTACATGAAAATAGTAGTGAAACAACATTATAATAGTTTAATATTGGTTTTGAAAACCTTATATTGACAATATAGCGATCATGTACGAGTTACGTGTAGCAAACATAAAACTTACAAACTGGGGATCGAGCAACGCCACCTTCCATAATCAAATGATTCGTATGGGCATTAAGTCCCCATTCATACAGGAATAAATACCCCGCGAAGATATAAGCCGGCGCCGATCTTGGCTGAAAATGATTATATTTTAATATTTTAGGGATATGTTTGCGATAATAAAAAGCTATTTTCTGTTGTATAATTTTATTTTCCATCTACTTACCAAAAAGCCAAAGGATTTTCCCGGTGTATAAATGCCTTTCATCGGCTGCGTTCGCCACTCAGTTCGGGCAGCCCGTGATAAAACGTTGCTGAAACGCATCTGGACAGATCCGACAGTCTAAAAACAGAAACAAAAAAGAATCATATATTGCGGCAATTGGACTATTTTAAAACTTCTAGAATATTCAGAGTGTGTGGAGTTGCGAGTGTTGAACATGTTTCACTTTATATATATATGCTGTGGAAAAAAAGCGCGGTGAACTACAGGATGGGTGCGCATAAGGTAAATTGAATTTCTCCTACGGATAGCGAAAAAAAAATGTATTTAGATATCTAAAAATTTCTAAATCGGAATTTTCTCTGGGGAAAATAGGTTTTTCAGCACCAACAACGTAACCAAGGATAGCTAGAGAAACGCTAACTTCTTTCAAGCTGAAAAAACTTGACCTTAATGCCATTAAAAAAACTTGTTATTGCTTAAATTTGCCCTACAGGCTTGACCTTATAAGCACACCATCCTTATCATCTAACGTTGTGGTATCTGTTCGTGTATTTTGTTTTCTCCATTTTAGTGCGTTTTTCTGGAAGAAACATCAAACGCCCTTGGAGGCCTTGACGCCCTTTTGGGGTCCATCTGAGGGTCGAGAGGGTCCACTCGAACGGCGTTCCCTTTTGCGGTCATCGGCTTCTTCTTCCTGAATTAATCTATAAACATGTTTATAAACAAATTATAAGCAATAAAAACCTTGGGAATAGACCAAAAAGTGAGACCTCCAATTGCATTTTAAAGGTCTTTTTTGCTGGTTTTAGCTCGAAAATAACCTCTTTTTTGAACAGTTTATTAGTATAAAATCGGGCAGTAATAAATTAGTATTTTTTGTTTCTTAAGAAGGTGGAATAAAAAATATTTGAAATTTAGTAAAACACCCGGGTTTAATTCGACGTAAAAAGCGTGATTTCAGGCCTTTAGGCTAAATGGGATTTTTTTGTGATATTTTTAAGACTTTTTACGCAGCGTGTTTATGCAAGTTTTAAAATATAGGTAGAATAAAACGTCACTTGTTAACACAATAAAATTCATAACTGTAGTAAATTATACTCATAAATGTTAACTTGATTGTTCGAATTTATTAAAAATAGGCTCTGACCAAAGATACGGTCTGGTTAGTACAGTTTATTCATTAAACGCAGCATGTTAATCTGTGGTTATCTATCATTAATTAGTATGGGTTACTTGTTGATTTGATGGTATTTTTTTGGTGGAATGAGATTGTTATGAATTCGAGTTTTTTTAATAATGATTTATTTGCTAGGAGCTTACAGAAGAGTCAGTTTCATCCGACGAGGAATCATCGTCACTAGAGGAGCTTGAGCTTGAGTCTGATGAGTCACTAAAATATAAATGCCTTAAAACATAATCATAAGTACGGTGTTTGGCTATAAGGTCTTTGGTAAAAAAGTCACATAACTGATATGTATAATATAAGACCTTATAACCAGAGGTCGGCAGAATTTGTACCCTTGTCCGCGGACAAGGATAAACACGGGTAACACCTAGAAAGTTTTTTTAGGATATAATTGAAAATATCACAATATTTATATACTACCTGAGCAGTTATTTTGTGACAGTATTTCCAAAAAATTGTACGATAACTGCGAAGGCAGGAGGCGGCAGAATGACATTTATGCAAAATAACTGGGTGAAAGATAACTGCGTAGGCAATAAATTGTAAAACATGACGAATTATTACATTTCGACAAGATAACTACGACAAGATGTAGCTACAGCAGACTTGTCCATAAAATAAAACTTGATACCTTTCGTAACCAGTTGGGGCATTGGCATCTATACGCTGTGCCATTTCCCAAACTTCGGGGCGTTTTTTGGCCAAAATTCGCATCCATTTGCGACTGAGCTTTGGCCTTCCGCGCACCGTCTTAGGCCACACGGTTTTGAAGTTCGCCAGCGAACAAAAATTCTGTGTTACTGCAACCGTTGTCGTCATATTCATTACTACGTGCCACACACCTACGAACATTTTTTGTAAATTTATCCACCGGAAAAAAGTCGTCATATTCATTTTTTGAACATAAAATACAAGTGGGCCTGGTAATAAGCTCAAAGTGGGAAGGAGGTCTCCAACAAAAAATAAAATAAAAGACATGATTTATCTTGAAAAAACAAACTGACCTTATAACCGTCAAAATATCAGACCTCATAACCAGACACCTGTGGGTGATCTTGAACTACTAGTAGTAGACTAGTAACATGTACCACTGGACTCGGTGACTGGACTCGGTGACTGGAGCACTTTTTTGAGTTAGGCCTTGGTCCACCGATAAATCGCCGGACAAAACAGAGAGAAATCTGTATTTTATGATTTGTCGGGTTATTTATCGGCGGACAAAGGCCTAACTAAAAAAGTGCTCCATTTTGGGCACATGCCCTATATTCAGCTTTTAGATGCCAAAAAAATTAAATTAATCCGATAACTCTATCATAGAGAAAAGTTGTACACAAGTTTGACTCGTCTTAAAAAAAAGCCGTCACTATAGTATATGCGTATAAATAAAAATAATATATTTTTGATATCAAAACAAAAAAAAATAAAGATCTACATGGGGGTCTGGTTATAACTTCTAAAGTCAAGCCCAAAAAATTCAATTGAATACATTTGTAATTAAAAAATTAGTTGAAAATTCACTTACCGCCAGGTACGTATACAATTTCACCGGGTGCTTGAATACACTCGGTGACCGGGTACTCATTTTGCTGTTTGAGTCTTGGGTAAACCTTCTCAAACCAAATCACCGCTTCGTCACACTGTCGCCCGCCCAGCGCCTTGGGACATTTTAGAAGTTCCTTTGGGCACGTTTTCGGCACGAATGCCCAGCGCTTGTACCCATGAATGAGTGCGTTCCATGCTGATGTACCCAACGGATCTTAGGTAGGTTTTTTAGGTTGTACCAAAATTAGTTAAACTTCTGAGACTATAAAACTTCTATTGTCACTTGATTACGATTTACGTTTACGATCAAAAGTTATGAAATGGAGCTGGTAACTAAAAACTTACTAAAGTAAAATAATTTTGGTACAATCTAAAAAAGCTACCTTGGTGGATTCCGGTGCCGGATCGCGGCGGTCCCATCACAAACCAGCGGTACGGCGGTCGCCGCTTTTCACCCGCGTACCGAAATAGATCGTCCTCGAACATTTTTGGGACTTCGTAGTCTTCGAGGATGCGCTTTCGTTTGGAATGCTCGCCATAATTTGAATCAAAAATGTACAGCGGCGAGTCATCCTAAATATTATAAAACAGGTGTTCGGTCCCGATCGATTTTTTTAATACAATTTCTTTGTTCGCTCAGATTTTATCCGTGGGTCTCCTTGTATTTTGGTCGTCTTATATTGAAAAACCATGTGTGAAAATTTGGGAAACGCATTTTTTTCGTCCAGAAGAGAAAATGGATGTTTACCGAACATCATGGTGTTACACCCAAATCATGAATGAGTTCATGTGCATAAAATTGATTTCCGCCAAAAATTCTAGATTTTTTTACCATTTATTTGACTTTTATCATGATAAGAAGAAAAAACGAAGAATTCCCAAAAACGACAAGCCCTAAGACGGGTTGTTCTTTACCCTAGCAGATATTTGTCTATGTCCTCCTATTTATAAGTTTTCTACCCCAAAAATTCATATTTTATTCAACTTAAGGCTGTAACTAAAGGCTGTAACTTAAGGCTGTAACTAAAGTTGAACCCCTTACCTTGGTCTCATTCATGTATTGCATGTAATACTTCATTTTCATCTTTACGGAATACCCATCGTCGTCCTCGCCACACTTAAACTTTTGATTTCGGTACTTTTTTAGAAGTCTATGAAGTTTCCACTTTATCGATGAGATCAACACTAACTCTAAAACTGCCAATCTGGATTGGCAGCGAATCTTTTTGCCCACAAAAAATTGCGAGCGCCTAACGGAAAAGAGCAATGAGAAATCATTCTAGAACATGCCTGTTGACCGCATTTCCTTTTCGTTTGCCTGCCAGTGTCGAGTGACTTTGGTTAGTACAACCGGCGTCCCAGTTTCTTGATACTGACGCCGAAATTCCTCATTTGAAATGTCAACGCCCGTTATTCGTTTTAGTGTATCATTGGCTTGCACCTGAAGATTTTGGTCAAAAAACTCTGGATATATATGATGTATCAACCATAGTCATATCTGGAAAAAATGGGTAAATCCAGGGCTCGGCAAAAGTTACTTTTCCTCAAAAGTACTTTCGAACTGTCGAGGAAGTTGAGGAAAGTTTTTTTTCTGGGACACATACGACAGTTGAGGAAAGTTGAGGTTTTTTTTAAAGCTGACCTCATGAGCTGAGGAAAGTTAAGCTTTTTTTCTTCAACTGGACAGGAAAGTTGAGGACAGTTGAGGAAAGTTTTCTTTTACCTTTCGACTTGGTACCTAAGTTTATATGTATTTAGTATGGTCGACAGTTGACGAAAGTTAAGGGAAGTTGAGTATTATTTTCTAAGTCGACACTGGCGGATCGTAGACTTCTCACCACAAAGTGAGCCGAGGAAAGTTGAGCTTTTTTTATTCGATTTTTGCCGAGCCCTGGGTAAATCCATAAAAAAAAACGGGAAATCCATTTTTTATGGAAATGGGCCAAATAGGGATCCATAAAGAGGATCGGATTCTAGCCATTTTTAATACCGTCAGAATACTACAGGGGGTCTGGTTATAAGGTCAAGCCATTGACCTTAGTGCAAGAAAAAAGTCCAAAAAGATATGATTTCTATAAAAAAAAATTATTACCCGTGTCGTTCTGAACGCATATGTCGACATTGTCGAGTTCTAAATTTAAACCCCAAAAAAGTGAAGAAAGACATGATTTAGCTTGAAAAAATGACTTGACCTTCGTGCAAAAAAGATGCCTTGACCTTATAACGGTCACACCTTGTGACCTTATAACCAGGCGACCCTGTACAGTAAAAAACTACTTTTCAGGTAACGAAAATTGCACGAAAAATAAGAAGTATTTTGCCTTCAACTGAAAAAGAGTGAAGCTAAAATTGTGTAAACTAGACCTACCCGTAATTCCGGTTGACATCAAAAATACCGATTTTTTCCAGATACGACGATGTTTGTGATTTAGACAAAACAATCTAGAATTAGTATATACAAGCATATATGTTACCTTCTGAATGATGTCATACAAGTCAAGATTAGCGAGACCTTCCTTAGTCCAATCCGCCCAGTCCTCCTTTTTGCACAATTCGGGGCGCGCGGCCTTTTTCGCGCTTCGAATGCGTTTTTCGCTCTTTTTTACGATTGACCGTCTCCGGGGCCTCTCTCGGCTTTCACTCATCATCATCGACATTCTTTTTTTTTCGAGTTTTGTTCACTCGGCGACCCAAAATTAATCTAGTATTGAAATAGTGTTTTAGACATGTCGTCATGAATGTTTAAATAATTGCGTTCGCAACTTCAGTACGTTTTAACTCCACTCGAGCACAAGCATATTTAGTACTGTGCCAAATGGGAGGTATAATTAATTACATTAACCGAGGTCGAGAACTCTCAAGGGAATAGGATTTCTCAAAGTTATTGAAAATTTAAAGCCAAATTTGGACTATTAGTTTCGAGTGACAAATTTTTAGGGACACCCGTTAGACGGTCTAACTTAGACCTTTCAACTTCCATGGGTCATTAAAACCGGGTTTTTGTAACGGCATGCCATGGAATGCACTTAATCGGAGTGCACTTTTGTTTTTTCGCTTATCATAAAATAGCCCCCATGACCCTAGAGTCCACACCAATTTGCTGTAATTACCCTAAAAGTTAAAATTAGTTAACCCACCCCATGTAAAATAAGTTGTCATAAATAGCTTCCTCAATAAACATTTTAGGTTCAGAAAACCCCAATAAATGTAAGTCTACATCATTTTTATTCGAGCCGAAAAAAGAAAAGTGAGAAAAAGGGCTCTAAATTGCCTAAATTCTTAACACGGCAGTTGTCAAAAATCTGATCGCACAATTGGATCAGGTTCAAAAAGGAGAGAATTTTTTTGTTGTTGTATCTGTTGTTGTTGTTATCTTTTCATTTTGTTCCGAGCGCTAAACGGTGGTGAAATGACGATTGATATATAGATATATGTAATTACATATAATTATATATCTCTCTAGCGATTGCGGCGGTCTTTTGGCAATGCACCGCGAACAAACGCCCAATCGACTTCGATTTTTTGCTCGAACAGTCGCGACCCGTCGAGCGTCTCCATTGCACTTTGGGCTTCTTTAAATGTTTCGTACTCGATTAACGCGTAACCCTTAGGGTGGTAGTTTTATGACGTGATTGCGATATAGTGTGAGTCAAACCTTGAGAAAGCCGGTACGACGGTCCAGATTTAAATTTAAGTTCTTGATCTCACCAAACTCGGAAAATTTGTCGAAAACCTAAAATATATTTATAGAAGTAGTATGTATATACATAATATGTATTACATATGATGTGTTACATATGATGTGTTACATAATATGTATTACATATGATGTGTTACATAATATGTATTACATATGATGTGTTTTTTACGACGGCTCCCAATACTTTAAATAATTTCACCGGTAAATTTTGTGCGACTGGTCTGAACCTTCTTATTTTATTCGCCCCATAAACCGGGGTCGTTTGCAAAAAAAATTCAAATTCATGCCATGTCTGGTTCAGGGGGAGTTAAAAAATATTGGGAGCAGTTAAATATTTATAGAAGTTTAAATTGTAAAATTAATAAAAAGACGTGAAATAAATCACGGTACCTCATCCTCGGATGCCTCTTCGTGAATTCCGGTGACGAAAAGGATCCATCCTTCGACAGACCGTTGCGGTCCGGGTTCGTCACCATCCTGTTCTAGTGTCTCGTAGTCCATTTCTTCGCGTTTGACGATATCATCGATACCCCGACCCTTAATTATATGTTCGGTAGGAAAAAGTCAATAATAAAAGGAAACCAACGAATATTATTGACGGAATCACAAAATTTAGTACTTCCGGAATATTTGGTCTAAAGTGGTACAAAATATTAAAAATCGTAAGTCCCGACTCCGGACTGATTATAGGTAATGATGCGAATTTATTTTTCATCCAATAGTGGCAATATATCGTTGACTTAGACCAAGCAGTAAGCGTTGACACTGGGACATTAGTGCATACTATCTAATACTCGATTCGTTATTGTTAAAGACGAAAAAAAATTCTCCAATAGGCGAGCATTGCAAGTATTAGGAAGCTCACCCAAAAAAGTGCCTAAGTCTCGCCGCCCCTACTATTGTAGTCGAATACGTGCGCCTTTTTGCCCACACGACCTGTTGCTGACGATTTATCTGGTCAAAAAAAATCGCATCATTACCTGTATTTGAAACAATTTTGAACAGGATCCTCGGAAACATAAGTTGAAAAGTCCTTACTTATAAAAACGGTATTTTTTACCCATTTCGGGCAGAGGTGGGCAGGAATTGATTATTTGCGTACCCTCCCTACCACTGAAAATCGGGGTCCTGAAAAATTTGTACCCGATTTATACCCGAGCTAAAAAAAAAACAATTGTACCCTACCCCTGAAAATGGGGGTACAAAAAATTGTCTACAAAAAAACTACTACCATTGAAAATTACCCGAGTTTACCCTTTAACCGAGTTTGATTTTTTTTGTTTGCCTGCCCAGTGGGCACCTCTGGTTTCGGGGACGAGGACTGTAAACACTGTAATCCTAAGGTCGGTTAGATTACCAGCAGTACTCAGCTTTAGACGAGGCCGTTCTAGATATGGATTCCAAAGGCATTATTATCAAATACAATTCCGGGCGACGGATTAAAAAGGCCTTTAAAAATCTAAGAATTATCTACCTTCTTGCGCGTGGCATGTTTTTTAAGATTGTGGATGACATCCTCGTCAGAATAATCTCCTCCGTGTACATCAAGTTCATCCATGGCTCAAAACTTTTTCTCTTAAAAAATGCACGTGTACTCGACAGTCATGTGTTTACCACAATACTGTATTGAAGTAGTTACAGTAATAAATTACAGTAGTCCTGACTGAAAATACAGAAAATACGTTTTTTCTTTTGTATTCTAGTTTTGGTTTCTTTTTACAATCTTCGACCACGTCGACCACCCTTTCGTCGTGTGGAATCGGATGGGACAGGGGTGCAGTCTTCAATTCGTCCGATTTTCATTCCGGCACGAGCCAAGGCCCGAAGCGCCTGTTGTGCACCTGCGAGTTAAAATATTTAGGTCAAAAGGTCAAGGGTCAAACGCTGAGTCAACAGCTAACCAAGACTTTTGCGCAAGTTTACCGTGTCTGCCATTTCCGCCGCATATAAATTTTTTGTGTTAGGCGCGTGTTTTTTTTTCTCGGTTTTCAAGAATTATCTCAATTTATCACAACTAAGTGATCACTATACCTGGTCCGGGGGATTTGGTTCGGGTTCCACCCATGGCTCGGAGTTTGATGTGGAGGGCGGTGATGCCGAGCTCCTTGGCGCGTACGGCCACGTCCTGGGCGGCCAACATGGCGGCGTACGGCGAAGACTCGTCACGATCGGCCTTGACCTTCATGCCACCAGTTATACGGACAATTGTTTCCTGAAAAAATGTTGAAGCAAATTTATAAATATACATCAGGGTCAAATATTGCCATACGAGCAAATTGTAATTTGACCCCTTCTTCAAGGGTCATATATATGATAGGGGTAAAATTTCATTTTTTGAAATTTTCATGGTCCCTTTTGATGGGTCCCATGAAAAATGCATTAGAATGAGGGGTCTGACATTCTCATACGAGCAACTTGTAATTTGACCCCCTTATATGACATTTATTGACACCACCAATAGATCCTCTTTGACAATTGAATTATATGACCGAAATTAAAAAAAAAACGACCAAATCTAATTTTCAAATATATTTTCAAGTTCAAAATTATGAACCCCAAATTACAACTTTGTTTGCCAGAGATAATTTAGTTTAATAAGCGGTACATGCGCTCGTAATATGTATATAAACGTTACCTTTCCTGACAAGTCAGTAATATGGATGAAAGTATCGTTGAAAGAGGCATAAATATGAGCAACGCCAAAAACATTTTCACCGTCTGCGACCTTTGGGCCGAGGATGACGATTTCTTCAACCTTTTCAACCTTTCCTTTTCGTGGAGCCATTGTGTGGTATCCGAACTTAGATCCGTCTAGAAAAAAAAATCACGTTTAAAAATTTGATGAAAAAAAATAATTTTTTTTTTTGGAATGATTAAAGTTTAAAAGGTCAAGTCAGTTCTTTGCACGAAGGTCAACGACGGCGGCGGGTTTCTCGACTTTTAATTAAAGAAGTTTCTTCACAAACAATTCAGAGAAACCATTTTTTCCATTCCATATGGAAATTGTTTTTGAAGAAAATTCTTGAACTAAAAGGCGAGAAAGCCGCCGCCGTCGTTGACCTGACCAAAAAACTGACTTGACCTTTTAACGGTCCAAATGGCTGACCTTATGACCAACCCCCCCAGTAATTTCTGAAAGCAGGAAAAAACGAAGGCACTGATGAAATTTCGATGAAATTGAATTATAGATTGCACTTAATGGGAATAAATCAGCAGAAATCACAGAATCATATAAAAAGGTGTTCGTTATTTTAAAGCGACAGAAACAAATAATCTGGGAATAAAATTACACGTCAGAAAGTTACATCATACAATTGAACCCGATGGATTTTTGGGAAAAGCTTGGAAAATTTATTTCTATCGCTTCAAAAATAAATGAACCCGAGAACCTAGAAAATAATTATTGAAGAATTGCTCTTTATCGGAGCAAAAATGATTGTTCAATATAAAAAGAATATATAGCAACTGAAGACTGAGAATAATCTACTCTCAACAGGCGAGAAAACCGCCATCGATTGGATGGGTTGTGCCGTTAACCATCGCGGACAGATCGGACAGATAGTACAGGATAGGGCCAACAACATCTTCCACCTCGCAAAATCGACCAAGTGGAATTTTGGCAATCATGGGATCTCGACGCTCTGGCTTACTCCAGCCAACTTGGCCCATGGCGGTTAAAACGACTGTTGGGTTTACTGCATTGACTCGAATCTAAAAAAAAATATTTTCATAAACTTTTGGTTTCAAATATTGTTGACTTGTTGGTGATTCACAGTTGTGAAAAACGTAAGAACACCGTTCAGGGCCGATACAGAAGAGAACGGATATTTAAAACGTTTTAAATATCCGTTCTTTTTTGTATCGGCCCTTAACGGTGTTCTTAAGTTTTTCACAAATGTGAAAAAATACCATCACATGGTTAGAACCGAACGGACTGTAGAATTACCACGACAGGAAAGTTGGAGAACCATCACAAAATAAAACGAACGTTCTGTTCTGTAAATGAGAAGAACAAGAAACAGTGTTTTCAAAAATAAAACCGATACTGACCGGTAACTATCGGTTTAAAATTGAGGTGTTCATTATTAATGAAGAAAATTGAGCTTGCGTTTATTACCTGGTGGGGGCCAAGTTCAAGTGCCATAACACGGGTCATTTGATCAACAGCCGCCTTGGTCATGCCATAAATTACATGATCGGCCAGGGCAGCAATGGACGCTTGCGAAGACAAGTTAACAATCGCCCCGGGACGTTTCCGTTTGATGAGCGATCGCGCCACAATTTGCGATACATGCATCATAGCTGTGGTAGGTTTTTTAGCGTACCTCAAAATTTAAAACAATGGCAGAAGACCAAAGTTGCAGATAATGCATCTGCCTATAGGCAGACTATATTCGTTTGTTTACTTTAAACATAAAATTCTCGGGCCTATTTTTCGAGAACACTAACTTTTCGGGGGCTAAACCGGAAATACTGGACACAAACGGTTAAAGTAAAAAAAATGATGATTTTCCGAATACGGATCGTCAGTATTTTTTCGTAATTTCATCATATACACAGGGTGCGCCGTTACCTGGCAGGTTTAGACCCAAAAATTTTCCAACAAAAACGCCTACGCCTTATGCCGTTAACATGCAGTTTTTCTAAAACTTCCTGGTCTCAAATGACAAAAACTAAATTCATAGCATTGTTCATTCATAGCAATGTTCGTTACAGCTTAGGGGAAGACCTGAAATAGCTGTCATTGTAAGTTGTGTATGTTATCCTTCTACCATTTTGATTTCAAGTTTTAGGTATGCTAAAAAACTACCTTTTACATTTACATTGAACATCGCGTCAAAGTCCGCCTCGCTCGCCTCTAGACACGGGGCACACATGGCAATGGCGGCATTATTAACAAGTCCGGTTGCGTCGGTTATCGCGCCGATTTTCTCGTCGACGAGGGCCCAGTTTGAAATGTCGAGCGTGATTGTCGTCACACTATCCCCAAGATCATTTTTCAACTTGACCAAATCACCACTTGTGCGGCTCACAGCATAAACATGGGCGCCAAGGGATACAAGTTTGCGGGTTAGGCCTTCGCCTATTCCTTTTCCCGCCCCCGTTACAATGATTTTTTCACCCGAAAAATTCATTTTTTTTTTCTGAAAAATAATAACCGTTAGCAAGCAAATGTGGGCACGTAATTTGTTGGGTGTTTTTAGGGTTGAAAGAAATTGGCCCAAAATTTTTTTTTTTTCCATTCAATTCATTTTTTCCGCTACATAAGGTCTTGACGAGTTGAAATCGTCGTTCGTGTAGGCAAATAAAAATCAATGACAGGAATTTAAATATTGTAGTAATATTAATGAAATTGTAATTATTATTCAAATGATTCAATATAATTCCGGTCATTTATTTTTTTAACCTCAACGGACGACGATTTCAACTCGTCAAGGCTTTATCCATATAAAATCTCGGTGATCAAATTACCATCATACTTTCACAGCTGCTTGACCTTTTAGGTTTCCTAGAAGTCCACCCACACACTATGTCATTATCATTTAATTATCACTGGGAACTTCTCAGAGTTAGAAACTGTGATAGTTATATTCATAATAAATTCATCAAGTTTATTCCAAAGATTCGTTTTTTTACTTTCTCTAAAACGTATTAGAAAACAAAGTGAATTTTTTGCCGCAATTAATTTTTCTCATATGCACAAAAGGGCAATTGGCATGAAGTCTGTCAAAAAAAAAATAGATTATCTCTTTATTTTGACGCGTTAGAGGTCGATTGTCTCAAATTTCAAAACATGAAAATGAGCCGTTATGTTTACATGGATCACGTTTCAAATTGTGCACATTCCTCCACCACCAACACACAATGACTCCATTTTTTTCGTAAATTACTAAACAAAAGAGAAAACGAAAATAAAACACGAAAAAAAGCATTAAAAATTGAATACGTGATAAAAAAATGACGACGAGACAAAGTGAGCGGGTTTTAAACTTGTCCACCGATTTAAAAGACGGTGTCGGACATAATGACCGAAAACGACCCCGAAAAAGGGTCGAAGAGAAAAAGAAGGTCAAAATTGAAGGTCACAATGAAGAGGGCAAAATGGAGGGCCCGTCGGCTTCAACGTCCAGACTTGCTGATGGGATTGGTTTTGAATCAGGTGAAATTTTCGAAATGAATATTTATATTCTAAAACTAGTCTAGGGCCAGAAACTCAATTTTTTGAGCATTTTCGGAAAATGTCGGCGGATTAACCTTTCGCCACAAAAGAAAAAGACCCATTCATACGGTTCCTAGGCCAGATGTGGCCTAAACGGAGCATGACAGTTTCCCGTGGTCGTTTTTTTTTTCAGATGCAATTTTAGAATACTTACTTTAGAAAAAATTTTGAAAACAAAAAAAAATCAAAATTGTTCTATGATAGAACGGAAACTAAGGCCTCAATCTTTCAAATGATTTTTTTGACGAAAACCCCGGATGTCCGATAAGCCCTCTGGAACTTGTTTGCAAGTATTTTTTTTTTTGTAATAATTTACTTTCAGAAATGCTCTGTCCAATTTGTTTCGATCCGTTCTCTGAGCCTCATATGACGCGTTGTGGGCACACATTTTGCCGCGAGTGCCTTGAACGCGCTTTAGCCGAATGTGCCAAGTGTCCCAAGTGTGAGACGGTGATAAGTCCAACCGACTACTTTCCAAATCACTCCCTCAACGAAATCCTGCGTCGTAAAGAGAAGAAAAAGTTAAACTTGGAGAATTTGACCGTTGAGCAAATCATCAATATGCCGGGCAAGTTGCCAATTGACTCGATTTCGTCGATTATTGAGGCGCTTCAGGAACGGCGCGAGGTCCTCGCCGACCAACAGAAACGAGCACATAATCAAGTACTGCATCGATTTCTGTCACAGCTCAAAGTTGAAAAACAAAAAGAACTCGATCAAATTAGGTACCTATTAGACTGCCCACGAACTTTGGGTTTAGGAGTACCACAAACAATATCCAAAGTCGGAAAAGTGCATTTTGTAGCTGATGAAAAAAAAATTTGAATTTTTTTCGAAAATTTTGGCGTAGGTTGAAAAAGTTAGAATTATTTTTTTTTGATTTCGCTGAAACTACTCTTAAATGAAAGCTCCTGGTTTACTAATTCCGAATATATTTAGTTTGTATATCTTTTAGAACTGAAAAAATGTGTTAAACCAATGGTTAATAACCATGTTTAAAATTTAGAAAATGCCCATTTTTGGCATAAAAACCTCTTTATTTTTGACACTGCATTTACGAAAATGATATTTTTCGTTTCAGTAAACAAGTGAAGACCATTTCTTGTGATTTGGAAGCGAGTGAACGAAGTTTGCGGGACCAAGGGGAATCGGAAAATGCCATCGTGCCTGATTCGGATCGCATGGCGGCGGCTGGCTCTGATGAGACGGGCATTGTGGCTTATGCATGGGGTGATATTTCAACGGCACATCGAAAACGTCGGCTCGACCATCATTATACGGTAAACAAAAGTTATAACATTCAATTGCCGATATACAGCCTCTAACCATAACAAAGTTGGGTTATCGTAACACTTTTTGCACCGAACCCTATCGCGATTTCCAATTCTTTTATTAAAGTGTTTTGTCATCTTAACACTTTTATGGCCAAACAATTGTTAAGATAACTGGCTACGAGGCGTGTCTTATGGTAAAAGTCCGCGCGGCGTGGACCACAGCAAAATAAAAATTGAGCCGTTTAACCAGTCAATTTACCTTGACTATTTTTGACACTTTTTGTACCGTTTGAATCCTCATATACACCGGGTGCGGAGTTATCAGGCGGGTTTCGCGACCAAAAAACCGCCTAATAACTCCGTAGGGTGCCTGATAACTCCGCAGGGCGTAGGCGGAATCGGGGGAAAAGTTGCAAAAAAAAAACTGGCTGATAACACGACGAGCGGAGAATTGCGCAATACCAATTTGTCATTATGCAATGACAAACCTTCCTGATAACACAACGAGCGGGAATTTCGCAATACCAAATTGTCATTATCCAATGACAGACCTGAGTCAGGTCACCTGACTGATAACACAACAAGCGGGGAATTTCGCAATACCAAATTATTATTATGAACCTGCGAGGAATTTTAAGATCCTATAATATGACTCATTGTTTAATTGAACTAAAAAACATTGGCGGATCGTAGACTTTTCACCACGCGAAAATTTTTTGGTAAAAACTGTTTTGGCCAAATTGTAGAGCTCGAAAAGTTAGTAAGAAAATGTGGAAAAATTAAGTTCCGGGAATGTCCGTAGCAAGTTCTAGAATTTTTTGAAGGTGCCAAAAAGACCAAAAAAGGGCTNGAGCTCTACAATTTGGCCAAAACAGTTTTTTACTAAAAAATTTTCGCGAGGTGAAAAGTCTACGATCCGCCATTATAAATACACTTTGATATGTATCATATCTGAGAGAGATTATCTTGATATTATTACTGGATATATCAATTAGTGTATTAGTTGAAATTGGAGAATAACGAGCAAAAAGAGTAAATTGTGAAATTTCGTAGGGTGCCTGATAACTGCGCAGGGTGCCTGATAACTCCACAGGGCGTAGGCGGAAAACTGAAAAGATTTTTGGGGAAAAAACCCGCCTGATAACTCAACGAGCGGGAAAACCCGCCTGATAACTGTGCGCCTGATAACACCGCACCCGGTGTACTAGAAGTTTTAACTATAACATTTTTGTGGTGTTAATTGCGATAATAGCATCGTTGAAAATAGCATCTGAAATTGCTGTAGGAATATTCACGAAAATGATGTTATAATTTAATTAACCCCACAAAAATGTACTAGTTCGAGAATGTATTGTCGTCACGTTATATAATATTCCTATAAATTATATATTAGTATGGTATTAGTTTATATAATATTACACAATAAATTGTATAACGAAATTACATGTTATTTGTAACATAACTTATTTTGCAAATGTAATTTTGTTATAACGCTATGAAAATGCGTCGTTCGACAAGTATATGATACGTTTCTAATAAAAAATACATGTATTTGTAATGTAAATGACAAGATTTGTCTTGAATATAGTATGCATATATTTAGTTACATACCTTTAGTAGTATTTAGTATGTAGTACATACTATGTACAACATAGATAGTTGTAAAGTTAATATCGTGAACTATAGGTTTTTTAAAACTCGAGGTCGTGAATCATGTTTTATTTTATTCAATTTTTTGACCTGGACCTTATAGCCAACCTCATTACTCGTCTAAACTAGTGTGACAAAACATATTTTTGGCTTCCGAATCAAATCTTATTCGTAAAAACTTTTTTTTGACAACTTATTTACCTAGGACTTGTCGCATGCGTATTTGGAAAAACGATGTGCAATAACAAATCCGGAGACTCTAGACACATTTTCGGAAACGCTGTCCAAATTCACCCAGTATGAGCAGTTAACCCCTCAAGCCACGCTACAATACTCAAATGACTCCTTTCAACAAAGTTCAATCGTCTCGTCGATCGACTTCGATTGTGATGCGGATTTCTTTGCGGTGGCCGGCGTCACCAAAAAGATTAAAATTTACGAATATCAGCGGGTCATCAATAACTCAATTAATCAGATTCATACGCCCTCTATTCAAATGGGATGCCCCTCGAAGATATCCTGCGTGGCCTGGAATAAATATCACAAGGTAATTTTGGCATCGCGGTTTTTCGGAGCAAGAGTTTCTTAGGGTTTCTTAACTCTCAGGGGAAGGAGTTTTTGGGAACCCGTAGGGGGAAAATGCGTGTAAATAAACACGCACTTGAAAAATTCACAGTAATTCGCAATAATTAAAAAAAAACTGGTAAAGCTTAGTTGTAGAGCTTGTCAAACTATGTCGATTTGACTATTTAGAAATTGATTTCGGCCACCAAGGCCCCCCTAGAGACCTGTTTGAAATCTCCAACCTACGCAAAAAACACCGTCAATCGAATTTTCTCGAGAATTTGAGGGGGGTCAGCAATACCCGTTTAGCCCTACGGGGCCTCCATATGCCTTAAATCGACGAAAAAACCAGTTGCGTGTCTATTTACACGCACTTCCCCCTGGGAGTTAAAAAATACCCTTAAACATCGCTGGCGTGTCATTTTTTTTGTTGGAATAATTATGTATATAGAATAAACTTGCATCATCTGAATATGATGGTTCTGTTACGATTTGGGATGCATTCAATGGTCAGCATATCGAAAAATTTCAAGAACATGAAAAACGGTGCTGGAGTGTCGATTTTAACTCCGTGGATCCAAAGTTGCTCGCGTCCGGCTCGGATGACTCTAAAGTGCGTCTTTGGTCAATTGGTTGCAACAAAGCCATTACGTCGATTGAAGCAAAGGCAAATGTGTGTTGCGTCCAGTTTAATCCACATTCTAGGTAACGTGGGAATGTAAAGGTCGAATTATTTAATTTTAACTGGTAGTTATCGGTTTTTCCGGTTTTACTACAAGTCCGAAAATTTTAACCCAAAAATTTCCAGTTCTATGTGCGAAAAACCGTTTATTGGTTTTCCCGGAAAAATCGCTCCAAAAAAGTAATTTAACCCCAATGCGCCGATGCTACACAGGATGTGCCGTTGCAAATCACCGTTAAACCACTTTCTTAAATGTTTGGTTTGCTTAACCAAATAAATAAGATGGATGTTGACTTTCTTAAACGGGAAACAAATGTTATTTTTGTACAGCAGGTTTCTTGAAATCGGGACATCTAAGCTTGTTTTCACCAAAAAAAAAGTCTTTTTCCCAATTTTTATTTGAAAGATTGATTACATTAGAAAAATGGAACGTTCAAGCCTTGAACTTCAAGGCCTTTAAATATACCTACTACTTAAATACACGTACTTAAATACACGTCTTAAATACACGTCCGATAAAAATTTAGCGTGTTATGTCTCAAATTTAGCGGGTCACACGTTTAGAGCCATAAAACGCTAAATTTTTATTGGACTAGTTTGGTAATTATATTTAATTAAAGCCCTTGAACGTAACACTTTTTTTATAATAATCGATCTTTGAATGATTACGAACACTTTGTCCGCTACGCGTGATTTAAAATGAAAATTGGGAAAAAGGATTTTTTGATGAAAACCAGCGCGAAATGGGTCGCTTAGATGTCCCGATTTCGAGAAACCTGCTGTACGAAAATAATACTTGTTTCCAGTTAAAGAAAGTCAACATCCATATAATTTATTTGGTTTATTTTATTAATTTATCTTGTAAGCCAAACCGACAATTTAAGAAAGTGGTTTAGCGGTGAGAGCGACGTAGAATTGCAATGGCACATCCTGTGTAGCATAGGGGTTAAGGTCGGCTCGTATTAATGTCCAATATTTTAAGTAGTGACCATAATTATTGATGCAATTATAGTTTTTGGATTTTTGCTATGATAGCTTATAAGTCGACTTGAATAACTGACTATACTAGGTCAAGACATGATACCTAGTACATTTTTTGTGGGGGCTAATTCGGCAGCTACTAGTTGACAACTAGCCTTCCAGTATGTATGAATTTCTTCCAGGTTTATTCCTTGGCGGATCAGAGGTCGGCGGAATTAGTACCCTTGTCCGCGGACAAGGATAAACACGGGTAACTTTCAATGGTAGGGTATGGAAGGGTAATCTCTTTTTTGTCACCCAGTAACCCGCAATTTTACCCATTAACCGCGGATAATTACCCTTGCTCGGGTAATTATCATTGAGAAGGAATGATAGATTGTTCGCGCAGAGATCGGCAAATTTTATTTTTTTTCTTACCCTACCCTTCCTTTTTTCCGCGGGTCAAGCCGGGTCTGACCCGAGCACGAAAAACGGGCCGGGTCAGACCCGTGTGCCGGGTCACAGACGGGTCTGACCCGTGTAGAAAAAGGTGTTACCCTACCCCTGCTTTACCCGAGGGAAAGCCGGGTCAGACCCGGATTTGACCCGGCTTTTTTTATATTTTTTCATGCGGTATTAAATAAAGTAATTCAAAGGTCGGAAATATCATAGAACTGATGTTTAAAATCGGTTCTAAAGTTGAAAGAGCCAATTTCCAACATTTTTAGTGATGAGTAATTAACAGCGTCTTGACGCTAAAGGCCCCGCCAGCAAAAAAAATTTTCAGAAATTTTGAAAAACTACAATTGTGGATTTCCACTTTTGGAAAATATAAGCGATACTAATTCTAAAAATTGAAAAAAGGAAAAAAAA
>SCLG01000060.1:427383-487389 GCA_004367875.1 Oikopleura albicans
TATGGTGCAAATTACTTTAAACCTATAAACTCAGACCTGACCCGCCTCAAAAAACCTGTGACCCGTACCCGTGCCGGGTCTGACCCGAGTAAGCCGGGTCAGAGCCGGGTCTGACCCGGCCTAAAAAAGGTGCTACCCTACCCCTACTTTTCCCGCGGGTAAGCCGGGTCAGACCCGGCTTACCCCGCGCGGGATTCCTTGTGCCGATCTCTGGTTCGCGAACCGCTAAATCGGTATGCCGACCTCTGGGTATAACTACATCATTTATGTTATAACTTATAAATTGTATTGAAGAATTTAAACTTTTTAGTAGAGCCCATTTTTTGGTCTGACCCTTTCATTAATCTTTGGGACTCAATTGCGCTTTGACGTATTATAGTTTTACATATTGTTTATTATGAAGCTTCTGTCGCTGTGTATTTCTTCCATCAAATTAAACTAAATGTCTGAATTCATATTTTAGTTTCCATATTGCATTCGGCTCGGCGGACCACTGTGTTCATTACTACGATATTCGAAAAGCCGACAAGGCCCTTCAGATTTATAAGGGCCACAAAAAAGCCGTCTCCTACGTGAAATTTCTTGACGCAACGACACTGGTTTCAGCCTCCACAGACAGCCAACTCAAGTTATGGAAATGTGGCACAGAGGCGGCCCTTAGCTCGCCACATTTTTCATTTTCGGGACATCAAAATGAGAAGAACTTTGTTGGGCTCGCTACAGACGGCGATTATATTGCCTGCGGTTCTGAGGATAATAGCCTCTACGTCTATTATAAAGGTCAGTGTACGAATAAGTCATGCTTTGGGAAAGTCCATTTTTTCATGTCAGTTTTAAAGTACATAAGGTCAAGGCGGGTTTTCATACCTTGAACTTATAACCAACAACCCCTGTAGTACAGGGCCTGTACGTACAAAAGTTATATATTTTTTTCAACTCCAACTACCCAAATACGTTACCTTTTTCCAGCAAGATATCGTAACTTATTTGGGTAAGGGACTGTATATAGTTAACGCCATATGAAGATTTTTTTCTATACATTCTATACTGAATAATATGTGTTTTCATGTGTGTGTAATAGAGAAAGATATATCATATCTTATAACATATCATATATGTTAAAAGTTATTCTCTTCAGAGCTATATAGCGGCTATATTATAGCCTATACTATAACTTAAAGTCTATAAGGCTACAGTTTTTATTTCAACGTGAAATAATTATAATAATATATATTATAGCAAAACGAAACCTGTCACTTCTAAATTTCAGCATAACATAATTATGATAATTAAAATAATTAGTATATGTTGAACTTTAGCAGTGACGTTTTATTGTTCACTTCTTTCCATCTCCTGATAGCATAATTGCACACTAATTTTTACCCTAATTTCGTTGTATGTGAACGGCTTTTTATGCATTTAATGTCTTATACCATGTGTAGATTTCTAGACTGAACTATGCCCAGATCGTAATGTTCTGGACATTGCTGAATAATTGCTGAAATTATGTCAGTCTGGATACCGACACAAGGTAGGCCTACAGTGGTCTGGCTTTAAGGTCTGACATTTTGACCGTTTTAACTTATTAGCTATTAGGTCAAGTCAGTGTTTTAATAACCGCTCTCTTTGTAGCATTACAGCGGCCACTTATTCGGTACCGGTTTAATGTGGTGCGATCTATAACATCGGATTCAACCTCTCGCCGCGACGACGACTCCTCTGAATTTCTGTCCGCAGTGGCGTGGCGTCCCCGCTCCAACACGCTCCTCGCCGCCAATTCCCAAGGCAACATTAAACTTCTCGCCCTTACGTGATATGTACTACAATAATAACAACAAATTGAAAGAAAAGCTACTCAAAAAATATTGCGTCTTTATTCTCCCCCTCTTTGCCTTTCGACTCGAAAGTTTCGAGGACATTCACTTCATTCCTGCCGTTGAAAACAATTCTGTCCCTTTATTATTATTATTTTATATATTTTTGTACGAATGCGTTAAATGAATGTGTCTTGAAATTGTTTTTATGGTATTTTTTTGGTTTCTTATCAGCAGGAAAACTGAGATAAACTTTCAGTTAACCTTAAGCCACTCGAGCAGCAAATAATGTTTTGGTGGAAACGCCTATAGGTAGTATAGACGTCTCAAATACTAATAATCGCACGTTAAAAAATATATATTTTTTGACGTAAGATTATTAGTATTTGAGACCTCTAAGACATATTTGGTTAAAATCACCAAGGTAAGTAAGTACTTTCCTAACAGGAATATCGTGCAAAAGGCCACAAAAAACGTAAAAAATAATAAAATGGGACCCTAAATCCCATCAATTAAAAAACAGTTTTTTTCCAAATTGTAGAATTCAAAACGTTAGTCAGAAAATTTGGAAAAATGATGTCCTGGAAATGTAAAAAAATTGACTTCTAGTTTTTTTGAAGGTTAATTTTCCACTTTCAAAAACACTAGAACTCGCTACCAACATTTTTGGGCCTGAATTTCTGACTTTTTCACTTCTGCAATTAATGGGAGCTAACTTTAGGTCCCATATTATTTTTATTTTTGTGGCCTTTTACACGTTATTCCTATTAAGAAAGGTACTCCAAATGGAGTTTACTTACTTACAAATATAAATTACCGGGTACCTTTTTAGCGTGTCCCAAATTTAACCTTTTCTATTAGACTAGATTGTTTCTGGAGTTTAAACATTCAAAAAATAAGATTTATTTAGTTTAAGATTGTACGATGCAAGCAATCGGTGGGGTCAATAGGCGCAAACGGGCCCATAGATCAATCGCCAAGCCAAGTGCGACCCTGCTATTAGGCACCGAGTTTGAAATTCCGGTGCATTTTTATGATTCTCTTCCGATTGGTGCCCAATACGACGGCATCGATTTGGAGCATTTAATCAACATTTGCCGAGAGCGTCAACAAGCACTTCACCACGTTGAAGCGGTGGCCATGATGGATTCGGATCTGCCTACTAAAACAAGCGCAATAATGGATAAACTTAAAAACCTCGAAAAACTCAACCTAACCCTCAAGCCGACTGAAAAGCAGAGAACTGATGACAATATCTCCCACTGGATGTTGAAGTAAGTAGCTTGAAACTGCTCTAGCAAGTTCCTGGGCCATTTTTTTTTAATGTTCCATTAATCGAGATTATTTTAAATTACGGAAAAGTTCTGTGAAATCGCATTCATTGAAATTAATTGTTCTAGGAGTGCTTATTGCCGGACGCCAGATCTGAAAAATTGGTTTATGAAAAATGAAGTGGACTTATTTCGTTATCGGTTCGAAAAATTATTGAAAACTCAACGTCAAAAGTTCTATGAGGTAACATAATTTATATTGATAATATTAGAAAGTACAAAATGACTATGAGCGCTACAATTTCGTGCAGAAGTAATTAGGCACCATACTACAGTCCTGGTCCCCGAAGCGGGTGTTTTTTTCTACATTTATTACCCGTTTCGGGGACGAGGACTGTAGTTAAAGAGGGGTATCGGTTACGAGTTCCGAGATTTGGTCCGTTATTATAGCTTTTTTAGCTGTGACCTTATAACTTGTACCAAGTACACAAGTTATATGTTTTTAATAAGTTAGTTGTTAAAGTGATTTGTTTAATTATCTATATTTGTAGTTAAACAATCTGTCATTCCCAGTTGTGGAAAAGTCGACCATTGTGAAACGGCGTGAGGAGTTGCGTAGCTGTAAAGTGCTGATAAATGTTGGAAAAAACGCCGATTTGGAGAATATGGATTGGTTTAAAGTTCCGTTTCAGCACGTATCAAATCTCGTCCGATCGCGCTCTGTTTATATGGAAAAGGGGTACGCGTTTGTACCCGAAGAGGCCCTAACGGAATTTGTTGTTGGAAAATTTCGCGCTTCACTTTCAAAATGGCTCACCGTTTTAGCGAAAAAGAGAGTGATCGGGATTTTTAATATTTTTATGAAGGCTGTTTCTCTTTTCCAGATACCGTAGTTAAGTTTTGAATTTTGTATGCGGCATAGTCCATATTGTACGTTAAGAGCGCACCTGGGGTATTTTTTATCGTGCGCAAAAATGTTTTGTATTCATAGTTTTAGTATCAGGCACAACCTGTTTTGGGCGAATACAGAAAAGGGCCAAACTAGAAAAATGTTGCATTCTCGGTAAACAAAGGCCGATAATAACTTTAGTTTGCCGAAGATAAAACTCTTTTAATTTCGCGCTTTTCTGTATTCACCCAAATCAGGTTGTGCCCTGTTACAACAAACCCTTCTGTAGTGTATCCATCGGGTACTGAAGAGCAATCGAAGCGTAGATTCTGATTTTTTGTAAGACTAGAGTTCATATGAAACTTTTAATTCCAAAAAGGACCGCATTTATTAAAATTTATAAAACCCCTTAAAAATATTTTCATATTTTGAGTTTGAAGTCCAGGGCCTCCAGGGACTCCAGGCTCTAAAGTTCAGAATCTGAACCACCTTTTTGTTTTAAATTTCTGTTACCCATATTTTTGGTCCCGCGTTTGTGTTTCTATTAAAACCTGATCACAACTAAAGACCTAATCTTCAGCGACGAAGGTGACCGCCTTGAGCCAATTTTAAAGTCTTTTGGTCAATTTTTAACACTCGAACATGACTACTCATCGGAAGGTGGGCGTGTTACTGCCAGTTCATTAGAGGCAGTTGCAAAAAAATCTTTCCCGCCATGTATGCGTCAGCTCTTAGATGGACTAAAAACGGATAAAAAATTAAAGCATGAAGGCCGAACACATGTCTGGGGTTTTCTCAAGGCGGCGGGGATGAGCGTCGAAGATGCCATGAAGTGGTCATTTTCGAATATGACCGCCTACGCAAATCCAGAAAAAGAGTTTGGCTACAATATAAGGCACGCGTGGGGACGCGAGGGACATGGCAAAGGACTCGGTAAGGATATTTGTTATTTTAATATTTTTTAAGGGTGGGAAATACCCATTTTTCTTTTAAAAACGTGTAATCGGAAATTACTACATTTCTCTGACACTACCGTGGTAAAAATTTATCTCCAACTTTTCATGCCACTACATAAATGCTTGTCGGTTTATGCTATCAGAAAAAAAAACCATAAGTCACTTTTTTTTCCAAAAAAGTGTTATAAAAAGTGTTTGAGATATCTCAAATGAAAACTTTTATTTCAAATGGTTAGGTGGTATATAAAGTATATGTACTAAACTTTATTTCTTTATTCAGGCTCCTTTGGCTGTATTAATAAAATAAAGTCGCTGCCAGCCGAGGGCCAATATCATGGATGTCCATTCAAACACTCCAAGAACCTTAAGGGTCAACTGAGGTCTTGGGGAATTAACAATGACTCCGAGGTTTCGCAAATTTCGAAAATGGCGACCGATGGTAAATATCAGGTATAGTACATAGTATGTTCCCCATATTTTGGTATTAGATCATGTCTTTTTTGGTAAAAATTTTTTGGGGTGTTTATAAGGTCTTTTGAAAGCATATGGTCTATATGATATGGTACACCGTCTATCTACGGAAGTTAACGCCCCCAAAGTTAGCAAAATGAACGTAAGTTAACAAAATCTTGTGGATTTTTTCCATGCGAAGGTTGCCAGATAACAGTGTAGGGGGTGTCTTAATCTTGATTAAAATATTTATCTCATGTTATTTAGCACGCATGTGTATGCTTCTTCAAAAAAACACACAAAACTGGGGACATTGAAGATTTGGTAATGAGCATCAGCCATCCCAATCATTATTTCGATCAAAGTTTTGATTGGCTACGTGGCGAGCATGCTGGTCAAAAAGCCAAATTGGCTACGGCTTCACAATCTCAACAATCTTCAACACAGTCTTCATATGCGTAAGTCTAATTGGCCTTAACGTTATTTAACGAATTTTTGGTGAAGCATTTTTAAAGGGGGGGTTGGTTATAAGGTCAGCCATTTGTGCCGTTATAAATTCAAGTCAGTTTTATCAGGCACTAAGGTCACGTCAGTTTTTTTTTTGGTAGCATGCTTTTTGGGAAAAATCTTTAAAATCATGTCTTTTTACGTTTTTTATGAAGACCTTTGTTTTTAATAATATGCTCATTTAGTCCGGATTGGAAAAAAGAGGCACCTATGTCCCAAGCTGAAAAGGACCAGATGGAGTTTGAAAATGATACTCAGATGGACGAGCTGATGAGTCAAATTTAGACGAAAATACTTGAATCATTCCTTTTAAAGTCAACCGTTACACTGCCCTACTGTAAAAATAAAAATATTATTTACCACAAAAAAAGTAAAATAAAGTGACGTTTATTTGCATTGTTATAACAATATGGAATACCGAAGTTAAACCCATAAATATGCTAAACCACCGTTGAAATAACAAATCCAAACAATCAAAATTTCTGAAAATTTTAATGAATTTGTTGTTTTCCATCTAAATTCTCAAACACCGTTTTTCGAGAGTGAGTTTTTTTCGGAAAACTTTTCATCAAAAGCGTCGGCTAAATAAACCCTAACAAATTAAATGTATATACATTTAAATGATGTAATCGTGAAGTAATAATATCTACAGAAACCCTGTATTGCAACACGGATTATTATAATAATTCGTGTTGCAATACAGGATTTCTGTATATACTAGTATTATTACTTCACGGTTACACCATTTAAATGCCATGACATATAAATATATGTTTGAATCATAATGATATACAATATATATCGTGATCTTTGAATACTTTATTAATATCGAGGCACTTCTAGCTAATGGGATCGAAGAGTCAATCCATCCTTATATAATCTGTTATTATACTGCTCCAGTTTAAATATAGACATCTAAAAAAAGTTTATTACCTAGATAATATACCGACATAATTATCTGCTGTACAACATGACGTTGTATTTCGACAATCGCCTGCCAGATATTGCTGGGGAAACTCATGGGGTGGCTTTTCACGACAAAATGCCCCGTCTGGCGATTGAATCATTTTCTGCATCTACCTCTCAAGGTACGTGACGGCCCTTAAAGTTGATTTTGCGTTTTCATTTTAACTGCTGCGCGTCTGGATGCGCCTTTTGGCGCACTTTTTCATTTTTTTCTCTCATTTCTCAACGGTTTGAGGTATTCTGGATCGGTTTTTTTTATTTTAATAATTGACTCATTGCGCATAATACGATATCAAGCAGCAGTTAATCTAGTACTCCAGACAGGTCCAATTGGGACTGTCTTTTTAACTAACTTACGTCTGAAACGGGGACCGTATTAAATAAATAAACGGCACAGTTTGTTGAAACTATGTCTGATTTCTAAGTAAAAGCAGTCATTTGGAAATATGATTCATATAACATCATGTACATGTATATTGGAACATATAAATTAATTGTTAACTCTCCAACCATTGGTGGAAATATCGGACAAAGTCGTTAAGCTAATATTTTTTTACAACGTTGGAAACAGAAAAATTGCCTTTAATAAGGCAGTAGCATGTCTCTATCAGTTAAGTAGCTATTGGTGTATTCCTTCATTTAATTGCAATTTTAATACGTAACTTACATGTTAGCATATTTATATATATATGTATGTAAAGTTACATAATGTTTGAGTTGTACTGTATAATAATACACGATGCTGATCCGATGATATTAAACCAATGATATATGTATACTGTATACATTAGTAGCATTATAAAATTGTAACCGTAACTTTCCGGGCAGAAGTCTATTTTTTTGATAATTTTTAAGTACAGTCCTTAAATGTACATGTACAGTTCTTCATTATTAGGACGTGTTTGATTCTTGGCAATATGGGCACTCATGCGATGAAAAAAAAAATGAATTTTCGCAAAAAGTGGCTCTATTGGGAAAAAGGACTGTAACTTATTATCAAATTTGAGCACTTCCCTACACCTTTGTATTGTATTTTCTTCTTTAAAAAGACCTTAGGTAATAATTTATGACTCATAATCTGCAGCAAGATAGAGTGATTTTTGGCTCCAAATTATTGCGCAAGTATTACCTTTTCCAGAAGATGAATAGTAGTATAAGCTCTATATTTTACCGTATAATCTTTATCATGTATGGTGTAATTAATTATTATATTTTTTTACGTAAAAAAATATTCTATAGTTTATATATTATATTTATTTCTTTGGACGTT
The DNA here is from genome assembly GCA_004367875.1 of Oikopleura albicans. NCBI lineage: Eukaryota > Metazoa > Chordata > Appendicularia > Copelata > Oikopleuridae > Oikopleura > Oikopleura albicans. The sequence goes on from SCLG01000060.1 coordinate 435,507, forward strand.
TTTTGATGGTATTGTCAGTGTGGGAGTATTTCCTTTAACTGGTGTTTAACTCTGGTTAAATTGATAACGGTCGCTTCACTCTACCTGGACCCCAGCTCAAGCTACCAAGCTCCAAGGACCTTCTGGTAGTATACTACCAATCATATTTCAATAAACATAGCGCGCGCAGCTTGATAAAATTTACTGGTTATAAGGTCACAAGCTGTTACCGTTATAAGGCCAAGTCAGTTTTATTTTGCACTAAGGCCGAGTCAGTTTTTCCTGGCACTAAGGTCAAGTCTTTACTTTTTACGCTTTTTCTGGATGAAGACCTTAACTTTCAGAAGGCCAAATCTGTCGATAATTTGAATATTTAACTATTTAACTTGATCTCAAAATAATGGCAAATCAAGTGTTTGATATATAATGTTTTATAAAAAAATTCATTTAATGCCTGGGTTTAGAAATTGATTGATAACATTAGGTTTTTTTATAATTGGGGCAATTTCCGTTTTGGACAACTTTTAAATAAAAAATTTCGAAAAATTGTAATAAAAACATTTATTAGTATTGGTGAATTATGAGGAATGTGTTGGAGATTCCTCATAATTAAACAATTATTTATAAATTCAACAATGTTGTTCTCTAGGCGTGGTCACCATTTACGATTCGGACGGCGAAATTTTGGACTCTGAAGTTCGCGGTTTTCAGATTACGGCAATGGCCTGGCATCCGAGTAAAATTATTTTAGCTGTTGGCTGGTCCAATGGCTTGGTGAGTATTTGGGATGGAACTACAAAAGAAAGGAAAGAAATTTCCGACATTTCAGAAAATGTTGCAATCGGTCAACTTGTCTGGTCCTTACCAAATGGAAAACGGCTGGTGAGCGGAAATATTGATGGGGAGTGTAAAGGCAAACGAGTTAAAAACAATTTATTGCGCAATAGCGCACTGAACAAGTAGTTTATATAAACTATAGTCAATTTTAATTAAGTTTGGCGTTATATTTATCAAATTACTGTAAACTCGATCTTGAGAATTTGATTTTCAGGAGTACGGTTTTTCCAGCTGTCCTATAGCAAATACAATTACAAGGTCAAGTCAGTTTTTAAAAATGCATTTAAGGTCAAGTCAGTTTTTTAGACCTTGGCCTTATAACCAACCCCCTGTATTTGATTTATCTACGCGTGTAGGTCATAGACTATATTACTTTATAAGATATAAGGTAATATAATTTATTGTAATCATGACCTAATAATAAAATACGCTATTAATAATACCAGATGTTTTTTGAAATTTATTACGCAATCATGTATATTTTTTATTAAATAGTGACCAATAGAAAACAAAGAGCAGTAATGAAATTATTAATCAATTGGCGGTTTTTTATTACATGATATTTATAAGCGTGATGGAAATTGTTCAAAAATGTTTAACTTTACGTAATATTTTAAATATATACGGTATATAATATACACCTTACGTAAGTACGTTTAGACCTTGAATAGGTTAAATTTCCACCACGCTTATTAATGATAAAACAAATTGGATTAACTCCGTATAAGCATGGCGAGCAAATAACAAAGCCCAGTTACAAATGAAACCGGCATGGGAGCATAAACTTGAGGGTAAAATTACTTGTATCAAATGTCGGCCACAAGAGGGCGCATCATCTGACTTGGCCAAATTGGCTGTGGCCGCAGTTAGTGGAGGGGATGACGGAGATTTTAACCCCTTCAATATGTTGCGAGGACAGACTGGTCGCGGGAGTCAGTTTGATCTCGGACAAACAGTGGAATCTCTGGGCTTTTTTATCGCAACAGACGCGGGTGATATCGCCTTTGTTGACGCTAAAGGAAAGCTTTCGTCCCGAGCTAAACACGCCTCAGGTGAGAAATTGTCAGCTTTTTGCTGAGTAAAAAAGTAACTACCGGGGGATATAAGGTCAGCAATTAGTACCGTTATAAGGTCAAGTTAGTTTTTTTTTTTGCACTAAGGTTTAGTCATTTTTTTAAGCTTTTTGGAAATTTTTTTTAAATCATGTCTTTTTAAGCTTTTTTTTGAGTCAAGGCCTTGAATCGGATTTTATTGCAGTTATATGATTTTGAAGTGTTCTTCAAGTGTGACATTATTAAAAACAATTCTCGCTGTATAAAATTGATTCATTAAATCGCAACTCCTTGATTAATAGGGTATTTGAAGTACTTCTAAAATCGGGTCAAAATCACAGGTGGCTGTCCTATTAATAGCCTATATTTACATGTTATAACATGTTAAGATTTTCGAAAAGAAATATACCGGGCCATTCCTGCACTCCTACTGAGTCCAAAAATCACTAAAACCTAAAAATAATCAAATTTGAATAGTGATTTTTTTATTTACACCCCTAAGTAATTTAATTATTAAACGTTTTTTATTTACAGAGAGTTGGTTATAAGGTCAGCCATTGGTGCCGTTATAAGTTCAAGTCAGTTTTTTGCACTAAGGTCAAGTCAGTTTCCCCCACATTTTTTTTCTATTGAAATCATGTCTTTTTACACCCTTTTTCAATAAAATCATGTGTTTTTGAATTTTTTCCCAGCACTAAGGTCTTATTGTGGAAAAAAATTTCAGCTTGGTTATCATATCAAGTCAGTTTTTTCGAAGTGCATTAAGGTCAAATCAGTTTTTTAGATCTTGACCTTATAACCACTGTTGGAAAAGTTGGCCAACGCTCTAAATTTCCCTGCTTATAACCAACCCCCTGTAAGTTTTTTTTAACACAGTAAACATACTAATATAGAAAATATTCTAGGTGTCATTGAGCTAACGTATTGTCAAGAGAGGGCAATTCTAGTTGCGGCATGCCTCGATACATCTCTTTCCGCTTATCGAGCCAGTGCTGACGGGTCCTTAACTGAGCTGGGCCGTGTTAAGCTCTCCGGCAGTGCCGTGTCATGCGATTGGATTGCCCCGGCCATTTTGGTATCGGCCACTGGCGACTCGAGTTTGAAAATTTGGGATCTTCAGCGTCATGAGCATCATCTTATTCAAGGGTGGTAGTCGAATTTATAGATGCGGAATTAGTCGAATCCTAACTTAGTACAATCATGCATTGGTAGAATTTTATATACAGTTCCGGACTCAAAATCGCTACGCTCAAAATCTTTACGCAATTGCATCATTTGACGTCATGACTCAAAATTGTTAACAATTTTTCGACCCAAAAATCATAACGATTTGGAGGTAGGGAAGTTGTAGTTTTGGTTAACTCCTTATTTTGAAAAATAAACGACAAAGTTCCCGCCAGGGAAATACGTTATTGGGAATATTACCAAACCTAATATTGAATGAATATCTCAGTTTTTTCCCTTAAGGTCAAGTCAGTTTTTTTACACTAGCTTTTGAAGTGTACATTTAAATACAGTATTATGGTCATGTCAGTTTTTGGTGATAACCTTATAACCAGACCCACCTGTATATAATCGCGGAATACACATAGCCTATAAAATGACCTATGTGACATATCGATTTGAGACATTTGAGATAATATGTATTTTATTTGAGTACCAAATTTTCGGCTTTCGCCATCTTCAGGGTATGATATACTAATACTGACAGTATGTTGAAAAATAATAAACAAATCCGAAATTCCAGACGTTCTAGAATAATGTGTTTTTGAAAGAGAAGTAAGGAAGTGGGTAAACCTGCAAGTTTGGGTAAATACCCACTTCCATACTATTATATAAAATATTTACCCAAACTTGCAGGTTTACCCACTTCCTTACTTCTCTTTCAAAAACACATTATTCTAGAACGTCTGGAATTTCGGATTTGTTTATTATTTTTCAACATACTGTCAGTATTAGTATATCATACCCTGAAGATGGCGAAAGCCGAAAATTTGGTACTCAAATAAAATACATATGTGACATAGGTCATTTTATAAAAAAAATAAGATTATATTTTAATGAATTCGTACTTTTATTTATTTGAAGCGGGACTTTTTCTGGTAATCCCGGATTATGAGGTGCGGATTCCGAGTTCTACAAAAATCGGCCACCACCCATTAAAGCGTCAGAAAACTGCCAAATGCATCGAGTGGCAACAAATCGTAACAGTTCGACAGTCGCGGCCGCCGCTGGTAAAGATGGCGTTGTTTTTTGGACGTTTAGTCGAGATCAATCTGGCCAATTACATTTTGATCAGAAGAAGAGCTCAACTTCTCAAGTCGGGGTTAAAAATTGTGGTTTTATAATTTTAACAGGGGGTTGCTTATGAGGTAAGCCATTTGGACCGTTATAAGTCCAAGTCAGTTTTTTCGAGAAGATTTTTCGGGATTTAAAATGAGTTCATACAAAGTGTACACCTTTTTGAAAAAAAATATAGGCGTGTACACTTTGTGTTCGGACTCCAGAGTGTACACCTGAACAGTTTGTACTCCCAACACAAAGTGTACACGGTTTATCCATTTTTGAGCTCATGTAGAGTTTAGCGAAAATTATTTACGGTAAGAGTATAATTACGTAAAACGTTTGGCTTGATGAAGTTCCGCTGATGACGGCGATCTATTTTTTTTTAATTTTTATACCAATTAAGCGTCTTTAATGTTGTCATTCTTTGATTCGTAATAAGGGACGGCAGAGCGTTATTTATGAAATTTTTGGCAAATTAAGAGACATCTGATTTTGGGCATAAGACAAATTAATTTCCAGGAACCTCATTAATAAAAAAACATTTTCGTAAAGCTTTTTGTTAAACTTTTGTAAAACTTTTTGTAAAACATTTTGCAAAACTTTTTGTAAAACTTTTCGTAAAACTATTTGTGAAACTTTTCGTTATTTTTTGTTTTGCAAAACTTTATTTTATTCAAGTTAAATGTTTTGTAAAACATTTTTTAATCACATCTTTTAAAACTTTTTTGGGTCAATACCCCCCCCCCAGTTTTTTGACCTTAACCTTATAACCAATTCCCCTGTACCATTAGTATTGGGGCTATTTTTGTTACAATTTACTATTAAATTTCCATGCTTATTTTTACTATAACTTTATTTCTATAAAGTCTTTTATACAAGTTTTATCCCCGAGTTCAGCGGCCTCGCACATTTCGTGGTTTTTACGTTCAAGCCTCACTCCGCTGCTTGCCGTTGCCCACGACAACACGGCATCTTTTCTACGGGAGCAAGAAATTCAGGAAGCTTCATCTGGGGGTTTACATGTCATACAGACTGCCCCTAAACGTTTACGGGTCATTAATGACAAGATGGCTTTTGATTTTGAATGTGACATTCCAATTTATTCGGTAGATGTCTCTCCGCCGTCGGTTTCGATATCATCGGGTCGGGTTTTGATGAGTTTTGAGCTCAACGGCCAAAAACTTGATAGGTGTGCTATGGAACCTATCACGTCGTCTTCTAGAATGCAACGGCTGTGTAATCAAAGGAACTGCTCGTAAATTACGTTGACCTCACATGAATTTTGGCAATCCCAGTAACCCAGATGCTATGGAATGTTCATGGAACGTTGAGAGTTATAAATTATAACGCTAATTATAACTTTTAATTAGCGTCACTAACAAAATTGTCGTTATAATATTTCTGACTGATTATAACTTGAAAGATACAGTAAGTTTAATGCATTTTAGGTGAAGTCACTTTTAGGCCCTTACCTTTTTACCAAATCACCTATAAGTAGGGGGTATTCCTAAATTTTTTCTGCCAAAAAAAAGTGTTTAGTATGTTTCTTATAAGATGACTTATATATGTAATCGACCACGGCGCATCTGATTTTTCTACTTAGGAAAGCCAAAAACCAACCGGTCAGGCGAAAATGACAAAAAAAACACTAGAATTTGAGGTTTTTTGCCCCTGGTATCTTATCTCAAAGCTCCTCAACGGATATTTGACTGGTAGTGAAAAGAGCTTGATTAGGCGGTTAAATTGATGTAATAAAACGACGTCGGACAAAACGCGCTCGGGGTACTAAACCGTCTGGTAAATTGCGGTTATTTTTGAAAGTTAGCAAACTTGTGGTAGATTTTTCCAAAAATGTGGTAGATTTTCCAAAAACTAACATAAGTTGTGTTTGATAGTGGCCGTACTCCTGTTTAAGTTTCAGTGTGTTCCTTAACCATCTTTGTGGTTAACCACGCGCAAAACCGTTATTTTACCGGTTTTTTGAGAATTTTGGTCGGTTAAAATTTCTCAAAGAGATTTTTGTTGGTCTCATCAGAAGCGCCTTAACGTTCGAAATACGATAGTTTTTATCATTTCTGTTTACGATTCGTATTTACGAAATTAGAGCGTAAACCGTAAAAAAATGTTCTAACCGTCATATCTAGAACCGGTTATGTCCGAATAAGTTGAAAATTTGTTAGCAAGCATAGAATACCCATTGCTAAGTTCACGTCGATTTTCAGAAGGATACAACAATTATTTCTATAGGTTGGTCATTTAGGAATACCCCCTACCTATAAGACTATATTAAGCAAAAAAAAAATCATGTTTTAAAGTTTAAATTAAAATGTTTTAAAGTTTAAAATTTAAACAACTCTCCCGACCGGTCCTTATCATTTGCGGCAGATTACCGTGCTATAATCCCATGACCATTTTCTAAAATATCATTATATCAGGACATATGATTCATATTTCAATAGTTAATATAAATATTTCATCATTTGTTATATCATATCATGATTTATTTTTAATAGTTCTTACTAATGTTACATCGTTTAACTATTATATCATATGACCTTATAACCACTTAATAATATGTAAATATTTTCATATGAACTGAATATGTTATTAGTCCAAAAAAATAACTAAGTTAAATGCTAGTGACGATATTAAAGTCACACGGTACTAAATATTTAATCATGACGATTTTTTAATTAAGGGATTATTAAAGGTAGAGATGCGTATCAGATGCGCTATATGATGTTGAGCTATATATGTCAATCCATATAAAGAATATGGATGATCTAATCGAGTTTCAATTCTCTGGTTTAAACCAAAAACTACACCCCCTATGGCTTTATCGGGCCAATTTTTTCGGACCGTTTTTAATGGTTGCCCGAATTTACTTTAGAAAAAGGGTTTTAAACGTATATACGAGCCCACATACAGCATGTATTCGTTTAATGACGACGAAACAAAAGTGATTGTACACTCTCTGGCAGGCGTCGAAAAACAAGTTTTAAATTTGGGTGGAGTTGGAATTGATATGAACATAAATGGCCACTTTTTAGCAATCACCTGTGTACCTTTTGTGCTAAAAATTTATGACTTGTCTCGGCGGGAAGCAAAGCAGCTCATTCACCGGGACATCAGTACGCTTATTCCGGACATTGGACCAATGAATTGTGTTTCCATTAATTGTGCCGGAAATCGGGTTGCGTTTTTAGTGGAAGATCAAACTGGCAACTGCGATGGAAATGTTTACATTTATTATCCCGATAGGCAAAAAGGATAGTAAACAAATGCAATTTTGGGTTTGGTTTTAAACTTCATACTTGATAACCGTAAAACTATTCTCACGCTGGTCTTGATAAAATGAACCATACAAATTGGGGTTATTATTAAAGTTTCGGACTTGAGCCGCTTCAGAGCATATTAGAAAAAATCACAAAGTCTAATACAGTCCTTCACCATTTATCGGACGCTTTTTTGGCGAAAATGGGGTCATTCTAATAAAAAAATGACCTCTTTTGTGACGATGCTCATTTATCGGACGCTATTTTCGAGAACCAAAAACGTCCGATAAATGGTTAAGGACTGTATACGAACATAATTATATGATATGTATCCGAACATAGAAATCTAATGGAGATTCCATCAACAAAATAATAATATTCTGTTTAAATTGTACAAGTGTAATTTTTGTCTAAATTTTTGGACTAACATTTGGTATAAAATAATTGAGAATTTTGTCCAATTTTTTTTAACTCGACTCAAAAGTTTCTTTTTTGGAACGATGATTATGGGAAAACCAAGACAGGTCTTGACAAACAGTTTTTTGCATAGAAGTGGAAAATGTTGGGACTAACATTTCCGAAAAAAATCGAAAAACCGTTTAATTTCCAGTCCAAACAAATAATTATTAAGTCAGCTTAAAAATAACCTTACCAAACTAATAATATGAGAAGAAAATTATTTAATTACTTGTTTAAAACTAAATTTGTTTTGAATTATATATATAATTAAAATTTATAATGATATATTTATATCCACAAACAGTTCACATTCATGATGTGCGAAATTCGGAATCACGAATGACAAACTCGACGGACAATGTTGATACGCCGGATTCAGGTTTTTGTCATGAATCTCGTGATCTTATACCCATGACCGTCAAGTGGGATGAAAAAGACCCAAAATTGCTTTCGGTACATTACAAGGACGAGGCCGACAGTACAATAATTTGCTATTGGGCAACAGACACGGGCGTGGTTCAGCAGGAAGAAATTTCATTTCCATCTTCCTGTCGATCGTTTCTGGCACTTAGTTCGCCCTTTCTGATATTTTCTAAGGCATTGAGTGTAATAACTGAAGTGTATTATGTTAACTGTATTTTTAACTTTTTGCGTTTTTGAACTTTTTTTCAGTGAAATAAGGTCTTAAGTCCTAAGGTCTTAAGTTCTAATTTTGTGAGAGAATTATAACGTATTATAATACGGTATTTTGAAGGTGCATTGAAGGTCTTATGATCACTTTTATTTAGGACCGTATAACCAACCCCTTTTGTTATTGTAAGGTTACTAATGTCAATTTTTCGCTAAGTGATTCCACATAATTTATGCAAAATAAATTAAGTCCATAACGTTGACGCCCTGCCCAGCCGGGCCTACGAAAAAACGACCTACAAGGGGTCTGGTTATAAGGTCACAAGTGTGACCGCTATAACGTCAAGTCAGTTTTTTTTGGGCTTGACCTTATAACCAGACCCCCATGTAGGGTATTTAGGTTGGATATAAATTTATGTATACTAATTTACAACTCAACTGAGGACGATGCAACTGTTGAGAAGGTTCCTTTGCGCGACTTTGTTGGTCTCGACGAGTGTGACGAGTTAACCCGCGCCGCGCTACTCGATTTTTCGCGCTTAATGGCTGTTGGTGATTTGGATGGCGCATTCAATGCAATTAAATTGATAAAAAATGAACGCGTTTGGCTCAATCTAGCCCGACGATGTGTTTATACTAAACGGATAGATGTCGCAAAAGTATGTTTGGCGAATATGGGTAATGCGGCTGCGGCATCTGCCATGCGACGAGTTCAAAAAGAACCACAACTAGTCCGGCATTATATATCAAACTTATTTATCAAAAACGAAATGGATATCATCACAATTGATAGTGTTAACCACTCCTTGCGTTAACGCAACCGTTCTGCTCCCCATAAAAGCGTTGCGTTAACGCAATATCACCTAAAACCCAATTAAAAATTCATATGGGGATCGACCCCCGAATATAAGCCATTTTTTGTATTTGAGTTTTCAATTCTTTCTTTTTCTCTATGAATATCTATAACATGGAGCTTAAGTAATACCTTTTGAAAGTTACTTTTTAACGATGAAAAGTGGTGAAAAAAGCGTAACTCAAGGAGTGGTACAGGGGGGTTGGTTATAAGGTCAGCCATTTGTGCCGTTATAAGGGCAAGTCAGTTTTTTTGCACTAAGGTAAAGTCATTTTTTTCAGCCACTAAGGTCAAGTCAGTTTCTTTGAGTACCATGCTTTTTGGGAAAAAAAAATCTTTAAAATCATGTCTTTTTTACGTTTTTTTTTTTGGATGAAGACCTCCCCCTACGACCGTATATCCTGAAATTGCCAACATTTGTACTCAAATTATGTTTATATCAGTTACAATCTAATAAATAATGCACCCTAAGATGCTCAAGTAGCCATGTTGGCTCTTCAGCTCGGTATGAACGACGAGGCAGAAAAACTATATAAACAATGTCAGCGATATGATTTACTCAATAAATTTTACCAGGTATGAAATCTTACGCAATCTTCTAGAATGGTCTCGTTAGACATACAAGAAACAATTACAGTACCAGTTTGAATATACCGACTTATGCCTTACATAGCATACGGTATACTGTTTATCGTAAACAAGGCTGAGCCCGCTATAATTATTAGATTATATTATCTATATAGTGGGGTATTCAAAGATTATTTGTTATTTCATTACATCAGGTACGTCATCTTACCGAATGTTATGCTGGCGCTGCTTCTCGAATAATAGCGAACCTTTATATATTTTTTATCAAAGTCACTTATATGACTTTTATATCAGTCATAAAATACTGACCTAAAATTTCCAGTGAAATATCGTAATATTGTTATTGACAAGAGTCCATTATCTATTTGATGTGTTTTGAAATGAGTTAAAACAGTAGTAGTTTAGACCCATTATGCGCTTAACCTTCAAACACATCGGTGGGACGTTGTCCCAACGGGCATTTAAAACGCATTGGTGTGGGTGTTTCATTTTATTTAAATTAAAAAATTTTAATGTAACGACAATAACAATTGTTTATTTTATAGAATAACCAATTTGGGACCGAATAATAGAATATAATATATAGGCTATATAGCGTATAATATAGGTCGCTTTATTTTTTCAGGAGGGCCTAAAAAATTTATTTATTTTTGGAACGGACATCCCGGGATAACCAAAACACTTATTGACAAACGGTTTTTGGCATGGAACTGGAAAGTGTTCGGGCTAAAATGTATGAAATAATTTTGGACCGGAAGTACCGTATACACGTATGTATCTACGTAGGTATATAATATGTAACGTATTTTATTAGGTACATATACGGTTTACGATATACCGTATGGCCATTCTAATTATTTAATTATCAGAAAACTCATATTTTGCTAAGTCAACAAAAAAATAAGTGTGAAAAAGTAACAATATATGGCGAGGAATAAGAACACGACGATTGATGAGTAGGACAAATGTTATACCGATGTGTTCAAAGGTTAAGTGAACTTAATTACGTGTACTCGTTTACGTTGTATAATTTATAAACAAAACAAAGATAGATTCGATCCGAATAGCTTATTCATTTCCCACTGCATGTTTATGAGTTGGACATACCCTGCTCTCTCAAAAAGGTGTGATCGGTTATTTCTAGTGTAAATCAGAACTTGACAAAAATTTGGTGATTCATTTTTGGCCAAAATTTCCCGGAATTCATACTTGTTATTTCTTTCCTCTAGAAGTACCTTAACTATTAATTTTAAACCGTGCGTACGGTTGACGGACCATATTATACAAAAAAAAGAAGTTTATAATACAGACAGAACCCGTTATGTTAACATTTGTTGGGATTTTATAAACTTCGATTATCATTTAACCAAACGCCCAACCCATTATGGTAACAAAATTCCATTATGTTAACAGTTTTTGACGTTTGGTGGAGTATATGTTTTTGACACATATATACGGTATAATACATGTATACCCGCTTCTCACAGGGCCCTTTGTTAGCTCATAAACAAATTTAAATACGTGTCTTTGTACTGATTTTTTTCATAAAAATCATTCGAAAGAGAAACTTAAACTCCAAAAATTCTGAATTACATATAAATATTACCATAGAGTATTGCACTTTCTACAATCTACTTATTCAAATACAGTGCTCCTTCCCTTAACGGCCACCATCAGGGCCCAAAAATTGTGGCCGTTAAGGGATTTTCGGCCATTTAAGACAAATTTGCGCCAAAAAAAACATATTTTATCATTTTGATTTGTTGTTTTTGCTTGTAAACGTATTTTTTCATTATGAGTTCATTCGATAACATTCTGTAACTTAAAGTTCTGAACTTCCAGTTCCAGACAAACATTTGTTTGTTTGAAAAAAAAACTTCAGTCTCAAAACTTCTTGAATTATTGCCGTTTTACAGCAAAAAAAACAAATTCGATAAAAATTACTAGAATTGATCACAGGGAAACGATAATTTGTATTTTTCAGTTATCTAACGTTATAACTGAATAACGTTATTTTTAGTTGAAAATGAACCCAAAAAAGACATGTTCTCAATGAATAGAAATTCCCATGCACATATTGCAGCTCTTTATTTTTCCTTTGAATGATGAATCCCGATACGCTCATTGTATAAGGAATGAGTAATTTGTCTAATCGGGCACTCAGTTGCAATTCTGAATTGCCAAATTAGCGTTATTAATTTCAAATTCTCGAGAAATTCATTGATAATATTTTTTTGGGTTCATTTTCAACTAAAAAGAATGTTAGTGTTAGAATTTGTCAATTGTCTATAGTGTGCGAAGGACAAATTATGCTAGGAAAAAAATGTGGCCCTTAAGGGACAGTTGTTCAACCCGAAAAAATCGTGGCCGTTACGGGGGTGGCCGTTAAGGGAAGGAGCACTGTAATGGTTTATTATCACAGTTAACGTTTTCAAATATTACTATCAAAAAGTGAAACACTCAAATTCGAAGTGAATAATGTAATTTACATTACATTACGTAATTTACATTTTAAAGAGAAAAATGCAAGTCATATGCTGCATACATTGGCTCAGTGATGCCGCGTAACGCAAGCAATATTATCGTTACAACTGAATCTTGATATAGTTTTCGTTCGCTCTATCTAAAGATGTAGGATATATATCATAATCATTATTTAATATTTTGATCGAAGGAGGGCTTCTCCATGTGTGGGTTATGTCATGTCGCCACAATCTGATGCAATATAGCGTATAAAAACGCGCCAGCGTGTTGAATATTGTATCAGAACAAAAAAACAGAAGACCACAGCAGAACACACAAATATTTATTAAAATATTTCGAAAAAATGATTAACCCAACAACCCACTTTGACAGTCAAAAATGGCGCGTGACCCTGGCCCTCGAGTCACAGAGTCGACGACCTTTAAAATGTAAGTTCTGTCAGCGCAGCTACAAGTACAAATTGAGTCTTAAAATGCACGTCAAGGAGGCACACATGCATCAGCTTTATGAGGCCGAGAAGTTGGACTCGTTAATCAAGCGTCTTTCTGAACGGCGATTGGCCCGTCGACAGAAATTGAACGAAATTAACAAGATTCGTGTTTCATCGGACACACTTCGACGTGTATCCTACCCGATGATTGATGAAGACAACGAATCAGCGTCAATAATGGTACCAGTTTCTACTAAGTCCCCCCAGCGAAGCTTTTCCGTTATCATCAAGAATCCGAATGCATGAAGCATATTTCTTTATTAAAAATGTTAAAAATATTTTAATAAGTACTCTAGGTAAAAATATGTTTAAGACACGGGCTCTATTTGGCCAATCTTCTACGCAATTCAGGCGTGTCCGAATAGAGCTCACGGACTTTACTTTAACTATGATGTAACATCTGTTCTTCTATTTATTCATTTTTTTCCATTTCTGACCAATCTAGTTCACAAATATACCAATAAAATATACATACATATATGTGTCTTACTAAAAATATTTCGCGTGTCAACAATAAAACGGGTATGTTGGGACCTCCGTTTCCAGACCATTCCGGAGTTTGTCTTTATAAGCTGTTCATTTAAGTTACAATTTACTGGGTTTATAAATACTTTATACATGAGATTTGGTAAAGCATTACAACTAATTTCAAGTATCCCATCTTTAGTGCCAAAATAGTTGTATTTTTCATTTATCCATTCTTGGTCTTTTGAAGTGTTTATGGACTAAGGCTATTCAGTTATAAAAAAAACTAGCTTCGGACCATATGTTGAGATCCATTTGAGGATGGGTTGGTAGCATTGTTTAGAGACTTTATTTCACGGGAAACGTTATAAAAGTTATTCAAGCAGCTGTATAAATTTTAAAAGTCACAGTGCTTTAGGTAAGATGCATGGTTTTTTATGCAATGTGACCTATACAAGCATCTATAGTTACATAGATATACTATTTATACTACTATATACTATATATTATATTTATGTTTATAATGTATAGTTGGATTTAGTGCGTGAAATTTTGAGTTCAATTTTTTACTTAAAAAAATAATTGATGGATGTATGACTTAAAATAATTATTTTTAAATTTACACCAGCGCCACCTGTTTCCCAAATGAGTTATTGGAAATAATTCTTTATTAGTTCACAGCTGAAATTGAAGCTTCATTTCCTGATATACGTACTACAGTTAATTGTGCATCTATAAGTTTTTTTAATGATGACTTTTTGAAGTTTCATGAAAAACAGTAAACAGTGTCTGTCGACATCACACCATTAAATGTTTTAAATTTAAATCTACATGATTTCCAGAAATTCCAGGTCTCTTCTCTAGTTCTTCTAGCTCTCTAAAGTTTTCAAACAAAACGAAAGCCGCTTTTTCGATTTCGATCAATGTAAACCATAAAGAAGTCGGAAGTATCGGCACATTATGTATACTAGGTTAACAACTTAGGTATCTCCGTATAAAATAACCTTGAGCGAAATTGGCCTAACCGGTTTCGTTTTATCCTCGAGAAAGGGTATTTCTACAACTCATAAAAAACTAGATTGATAACTCCTAAATCAAAAGTGCCCAACTTATCATTCATTATTTTAAGTACTTTTTTAAGAGTATAGCAAGGTGGGATGATGCATTGGAAATAGCTGAGAAGTATGATCGATTACATTTAAGAGCCACCCATTACCAATATGCCAAGAAATGTGAATGGGAAGAAGATGTCTCTGGCGCTATTCAGGCTTGCACACAAAATAAATTATTATAACAGCTAATGATGAAAAATTACGGTTTTAAATGTTTTGGCCCGATATTAATTTTAGTTAATGTCATTAAATCAGGTTTTGAATAGAATACGTATATGGTCGTAACTTACGACTCGTAAGTTGTGACTCAAGTTATTTTTTAGTCATGCGCTTCTCATTATCCTTTGATATATCATGATATATAAGTGCTTAACTCTCCTTAGCCGAACTGAATAAATTGCCTGTTTCGGCTTGAATTTAACCAGGGAAGAAAATAATAAATTCATATTCAAACTACGTCTTTTGGTTATAAAACATTTATAAGTCCAATTTCTTAAAAACAAATATGTCTTTACCCACCAAAAAATACCAAACAAGTTTTTCCAAATAAAAAAAATAATTTAAGAAGACCAAGTGAAAATGTGTACTATGGTTTCATATAAACATGTAAGCTCTTGTGTATATTGTAGAAATCCATAAAAAAAAACCTACTTTTCACTAGAAAGCTCGAGTTTTGATTAGAAATGTTTGTTTTCGACCAACATGAAACACGTGAAACCATTGACAAAAACTGAACGGATTCAGAAACAACAATTCAATATTCGTATAATTTGTTAATATAAGCGCCTACATGCTTGTTTATTTCGCGAAAACTACAAGAAGTCAAGTACGAAAATTTGTTAAAAATTGCATAATTTAGGGTTAATATTACAACGATAACGTCATAAATATTTGACGTTGCAAGTTGCAACTTGCAACCATAATTTCATAAATAATGTTTATAATCATTTTATTTGAGAAACTAAGTTCATACACCCCTGCGCCGTTATTTTTCAAACCAAACGAGAGAAAGCTAAATTTAAAGCAAACTTTTAAATTTAAAAGATAATGAGTTATAACTTATGAAAAATATTTATTGTTGGGCATTTTCGACTCTTTAGCACATTGGTCGTCCTTGCGATTTATAGAAAAATATTTTACTCTAATTTTTTTCAATAATATAGATAAGGCATCAGACCTCGTAACTAACAAAAAAGATTTGCAAATAGTTAAAATTTTTCAGATGGTTAATAAGGTCAAGACATTTTTTTTTCAAAGTGCATTAAGGTCAAGTCATTTTTTGTGGCTTGACGTTATAACCAGACCCCGTTTTCCCCGAAATTATTGTGTAAACCAATATAAAGCATTATGAAGATAGTAAGACAAATGTCTTTGAAGTCCCTCGAATGCTTTTTGACACTCCTGATATGCTGAAGGACTATGTGATGAAAAACGATGAAAAAGACTTACGGCAATGGTGGGCCCAATACCAAGAGTTTTGCGGTGAATTTGAAGAAGCAGAAAACTTTTATCGCCAGTGTCAAAATTATTTATCATTGGCACGCGTTTATTGTTGTCTTGACCGCGTCGAAGATGCCGACCGATTAGCCAACGAAACTGGGGACCCAGCTGCCTGCTACCATATGGCTCGTTATCATGACAATACGGGTGATATTAAAAAAGCGATTCATTTTTTTACGCGAGCTGGTGCTTATAATAATGTTATAAGAATTTGTAAGGAGCACGGATTCGAAGATCAGTTACTTAACGTGGCGCTACTTTCCACACCTCGTGACATGTTAGAAGCGGCGATTTATTTTGAGCAACGAGAAGATACGGTTGATAAGGCCGTTCTTTTGTATCATAGAGCGGGAAATCTGCCCAAGGCCATCGAGCTGGTCTTCAAGCAACGCCGATTTAGTGCACTAGAACAGTTGGTTGATGAACTTGACAATAAAACCGACGCTGCCGTACTCTCGCGCTGTGCCGATTTTTTTATTGAAAATGGAAGACATACAAAAGCTGCTCATTTACTGCTACTATCGAAGAAGGTGAGAAATATTTTTGTTCAGACCGCTTTTGATATTACCTCAATTTATGGAATTGGTCTTCACCAAAAAAAAAGGGCAAAAAATTACATGACTCATGTTTAAAAATGGGCTTAATCTTAGTAAGATTAATATAATATTGACAATATTATTAAAATCTGAATTAGTTTTTCGTAAAATTTTTTTTAATTTTTTTGTTTATTATTGTTCTTTAAAAAAATTTGTAGAAAAAATCAGTAGAAAAAGTCAGGTTAAGTCCGTTTTTCAACATAAGTTGACTTATGAATGTATTTTTTGCCCTTTTTTGGTAAAAACAATTCCAACCCGGCTTTTAAAAGTAATTCCTACGTAGATCACTAACTGTATTATCTAATACATGTTGTATAATGTTGTTTATATAGTATGTAAAAGCGCTTCAACTGGTTATCGATCATGATATTGATTTGTCATCAAAAATGGTCGAATTGTTCAAGTTGCCCAAAGAGACGCCAAATCGCGATAAAATTATGGAAGCCGTGGCTCAACATTGTTACGACAAAACACAATTTCAGGTTTGTAACTACAAAAAAGATGGTTTGCAGCATTAGAAGCGAAAACTTTAAAAATTCCTGAAACTAATGAGAAAGCCTTATTAACTTTAAGGACGTTGATGACCCTATTTTTCTAAAAATTAGCAGTCCGAAAGTATGACATTTCTCCTCCAATACAATACCAATTAACTTCAAACTTGGCCTGTTAGTTCAAAAGTGTTCAATCAATTATATAAAAAAATAATCATAAGGGTTGCTGCAACCCTTATACCCCCCACGACGCATTGAAGTTAACTATTTTTTTATATTCGCCGAGCTCCTATGCCGCGCACATTGAAGTAGTTGATTTTTTATTTTAACGGTCGGAAAGCGCAATGTCGACTCTATAGAGCCAACTATTTAAGAAATTTTGAAAATAAAAATTTTCATAAAATTTGGCAATTTTTCTTGATTTTTCTCAATTTTTTACCCAATTTTTACCCTATTTAAGTTAAAACGTGACTATTATCACACCAAAATTAGCTTTAAAAAATTTCTGTGATAGTTGGCTAAATGCAGGAAGGTGTGCTTAACTCAACTAGCTTACAAAAAATGTATATTTTTTTCTCGGGCGCGGCATAGGACGCTTTGGCGTGAGATGACATAACTGATTTTTCGCGATTTTGACATTAAAGTAATTTTTTTAGTTCGAAATTGTTATTATTTTTATCTGAAACTTCTTGACAATTATTGTAGACCAATTAATTTGATATTAATAGTGTATTCTGATAAAAATAATTTTGCAGCAAAAAATTAGCGAGCAAAATACTAAAAATATTTTTAAAATATTAATTATATTTTATGGAATAAAAATCTCATNGTAAAAACAATTCCAACCCGGCTTTTAAAAGTAATTCCTACGTAGATCACTAACTGTATTATCTAATACATGTTGTATAATGTTGTTTATATAGTATGTAAAAGCGCTTCAACTGGTTATCGATCATGATATTGATTTGTCATCAAAAATGGTCGAATTGTTCAAGTTGCCCAAAGAGACGCCAAATAGCGATAAAATTATGGAAGCCGTGGCTCAACATTGTTACGACAAAACACAATTTCAGGTTTGTAACTACAAAAAAGATGGTTTGCAGCATTAGAAGCGAAAACTTTAAAAATTCCTGAAACTAATGAGAAAGCCTTATTAACTTTAATTTCAAAAGATGCCCGTTACGCAATATTTTTTAGAGGATTTTTTTCACTTTTGCATTCATTGTGGAGCGTAGTCCTCCTAAACGATTCCAGATATAAATTTAATTTAAATTAGCTAGGTCCCGAACCGGTCAGTTTAATGTAACCGGTTAAAAATCGGTGAAATATTACATGTAAATAGTACTTATATAGACAGTTTCTTTACCATTTTATAACAATTTAATAACCGAAAATTTACGGTATATAAAATAGTTTCAAGTTTTACAATAACATAATAATATAGCCTGAAAAAACAGACGGAATTACATATGAAATTTGAAGTCCTTGATCCTTTTATGGCCATTATTTGAAAAAAAAATTCCATATTTTAGCAAATAGGAATCATGGGAGTGATTTCCCATTTTACCGACTTATTTGAAATTTTGAAATGCTCAACATTTCTAGAATTTGTGGACTACATTTTGTGGGTACTTTTTGTGCACTTGAACTCATTCAAGATAACTTTAAAGATTATCTGAAGTGAACTATATGTACTCAATACGGTAAAAAAAAATTAATGTTGAGTTCTAAACAAATCGACCTTACCGTCCTTAAAAAAATTTTTAGTGATTTTCTTCAATATGTAGGGCGCTATACATCTGTGTTACTATCTTTATTATTACGTTACCAAATGTAATGATAAATTAATTAGCTTATCAAAATGAACATATGTAATGTTTATATAAGGATTACGTATGGTGGGCATACGGTATTAGAATACGTTTGATATGTTTAATATGAAAAAAAGCTAGTTGTAATATTAATTAGCTTTTTTATCTTTTTTTTTATACCGTAATAATGCATTTTATTGGTTTTAACCACGGGTTCTTTGATGTTCCTACACTATCCAATTTGTCTTTATTTTAAAAAGACCTTTGTAGTGTGATTTTTTTTATATAAGATTTTGTAACAATTGATTTCCTTCGTCACTCTCGATAGGCATATAATTATGGTAATGTTTATTCTACATTTTTTCACGCAAGGAGAACTGGAAGTAAAATAGCTCTGAAAGTCGTATAAAGTTCATACTATAAACACTAATAAGTTATTACTAAGAACTTTATTGGCCCAAGACACCAATATGGCGCCTTGATCCACCAACATCCTGTGGTCATATGGTACCGTGTTTTTGGATTAAAAGTTTGTCCGAGAAATTTCCAGAAGTTTGTCAAGAATTTAGAAAATAAAACGGTTTTCGACGAAAATGTCTTTCGGAAAAGCTTTCGTCGCGGAAAATTCAAAAATGGCTTTTCGGAGAATACGTTTTTAAACGTTTTTTAAGTAAACGTTTTTCGGGAAAAAAAATGGAATGAGCCGTTCAAAAGAGCTGGTAATTCGGTTCTATTTCACTTACTGTGGTTTTGGGGAAAAATTTCATTCCAAGAAAAAGTTTTAGGAAGAACAGGGTTTATCGAGAAAAATGTTTTTTGAAGAAAGCGTTTCTTCGACAATTTCCCCCTTATAACGTTGACTTCTAAACAGCGCGGTGCCGATCGACTTTATAAGTTAATGTGTCTATTTTCACTCAATAATAAGTTTTCTAAGGAAGCAGCTCAACTGTTTCAACACGGTGGTCTACGCCAAGATGCGATGAAATGTTTGGCCCGACTTGGTGATACCAAAAAAATGATCGAATTTGCTCAGTTGGCTCGTGATCCATCACTTTTTGTTTTGGCTGCCAATTATCTTCGAAGTGCCCAGGTAACTTAATTGAACTGGGAATAAAATATAATTGTTTTTTATTGAAGTATTAGTAAATTATAGTAGGCTTATTAAATATAATGCACACAGTTAACATTTACAAACTATGGCACAAAGGAATTTTGAAGGAATTTTGGTATTATTGCAATAATTTCTCACGAAATGACGGTATATACCAAAAATTGGTTGGTTCTTAAGGATATGCCTTAGGTCGTTTTTTTAGAGAACACAAAATTGAAATGAATGGGTATCGAATATGAATGAAGATATGGGGTTGTGGTTTTTGGCAGACAACTGGAAATGGTTAAGGGAAAATATTTGGGCAAAAAAAATTTTCAACCGGAACCGGTAATATCCGGTTAAAGTAAAAAAAAACAGGATTTCTCGAAAAATCCTCGGTAAAAGTTTTTTAAATTTTGGTCATATAATTCAATTTTCGAGGCATTCATATTCGAGAGCCATTCATTTCAATTTTGTGTTCCCTTAACTCTCAGGTGGAAGGAGTTTTTGGGAACCCGTAGGGGGAAAATACGTGTTTACATACACGCACTTAAAAAGTTCACAATAATCCGCAATAATTCAAAAAACTGGTAAAGCCAAGTTGTAGAGCTCGTCAAACTACGTCGATCTGCCTATTCAGAATTGATTTGGGCCACCAGGGCCCCCTAGAGAGCTGTTTGAAATGTCCAACCTACGGGGCCTCCATTTGCCTTAAATCGACGAAAAAAAAGAAATTGCGTGTCTAATTATTAAACTCTAATAGACACTGTCTATATACAACGCACTTCCCCCTGGAAGTTAAAAAACGACTTTACCCAAAACTACAATATTTTTAATAACCGCTTTTTAAACATGGAAGTGAACTTGGCTATCAATTCGGACCTAACGTAACATTACTAAGTCCGCATGTCTCGTAAATAACCAAAAAATCTACAAATTATGAGCCTTTTATTCGGAAAATAAATTAGTCTCACTTTCAGTATCATGGCGGGTATTTGGCTCGGTTTTTTTGTAACAAAACAATTTGGTTTTTAAAGTATAGGGGGTTGGTTAGAAGGTCAGCCATTTGTGCCGTTATAATGTCAAGTCAGTTTTTTTTTTGCACTAAGGTCAAGTCAGTTTTTTTTGAGTAGCATGTTTTTTGGGAAAAAGTCTTTAAAATGTCTTTTTACGTTTTTTTTTTTGGATGAAGACCTTTTTTGAACTTGACCTTAAGTTACAAGGTTATAAGTTATAACCAACATTTTACATGCGTATGACTCAAATGGTATGAGCATTATTATACTGGTTCATAATTTTAATTTCCAGATCTAATTTAATACTCCGATTAAGAGTTGGCAAGGAGACCCACAAGTGCTCAAGGCGATTGTCACTTTTTACCGAAAGTCAAAAAAGCTTGAGTCGATGGCCACATTTTTTATTGAATGCTCCCAACATGCTATCGACTCGACCGGTGACTACAATCGCGGTCTGGCGCTGCTTGGCGAGGCGATTAAGCAACTTTCATCGAGCAAAATCGACACAAGTGAACTCCAGGGCGCGATTCGTTCACGCGCAATGAAAATCAAAGAATTCCTTGACATGCGAAATGACTTCGAATCGAACGCTAATTCGGCAATGGAAACCGTCAACACCTTATTACGTGATAGTCAAACAGAAAATCAATTTCCGATTCGGGTCGTTGACCTAGCCGCCCTTTGTGTTAATTTCTATGCTGCTAATGAGCCAGAAAAGGCCAGGTTATTTTTGGAACGAAAAATTCCTTCCTATTATTGTCATACTATAGTAATTACAAGCGGATTTTATAAGTTCGATGTTTAAGGAAACTACCCTAGTCACCAAGTCCGCATGGGCAAAGAAAACCCGTTGTTGTGGTGATTAATTTTATTAATTGTAACGGCAGTGAAAATCAACATAGAAAAATCAATTCCAATTAATTAGAGCATTAATTAGAGCTAGGAAACACTAAAAGAAAACACGTTTTTCCCTAATAAATTTTTATGAACTTTATTGTTTATTTCCAAAAACACATTTCTAGGACCTTCTTTAGGTGACAGATTAACAACCTAGTTTTTTTTTAATTTAAGCAACTTTTGGCCGATAAATATGGGTTTTTGAACATTGATTTTTTATGAGTTTTAATGAACATTTAATTGGCCATCCCGATTTGTTTCATATTCGATGTCGCATATATTTCAAAGTCAGTAGAAAAATAATTTCCGAACGCAACGAGTGATGATGCGGACAAAATTCCGCATCTGTGTTTTTCGGTACTTTTTTTACATATGCGTTCAAAGGTTGCATCTATTTTAAAAATCTACAATTATTTTCGTTGTGATTTTTTTTTTCATAAAAATAACCTTTGATCAGGCAATGGATTATGCTAAATTAATTCAACGAAACTCAGACGAACCACTTTCTGTATTTGTCGATTCTTCCACAATTAGTCGATTAAGGCAAGCGCTGAGTTCCACGAAAACCCATGACGACCATTTAAACACAGATGAAGTTATAGAAGATATTAGATAGAATTTCTGTTGTTTACATGTGTAATTTTCTTTTATATTTTTCTTATTCTAAATTATATTTGTACTGTAAAAAAATATTTTTGTACTGCTTCCTTATTTACTTTTCGTACAATAAAAATAGTTTTATTTATGTAACAGTTAATGCGTCATGGAGATTTTTTACGGGAAAAAATTCTTGATTTTGACGCAGTAACTGTATGTTTAAGTTACAATTTCGGCTCCAAACGAAAAAGTACCAGTAATTGTACGAAATGGTGAAACCCTTTTTCGGATTTCAAGAAAAGAGGTAAATTCTACTGTTTCCAGATTACACCTCATCAATGATAAGTTATTAGATGTTTTCACTTAGGGCACCAGTTTCGCTACAAGCATTTGCATTTCTTAAGGAAGGACTTTGCAGGTCTGTACAATGCATACAGTCGTGGATTCGAGAACGTAACACTTTCACTAGTCAAAAACTGTAACGTTCTCGCGATTTTGTTAAGTTCTCGCATCCACTTGTTTTGGTCATTTTTGTATAATACAAAAAAACAGAGAAAAAAAATCATACCTGGTATTAAACAATTTGATTAATACCAGGTATGATTTCTTTTCTCTGTTTTTTTTTTCAAAAAATCTAAGTAAACCGCTTTTGGTTATACACAGTGATAGTCGCTGATACGCGAACAATGTTTTCCGACAGTGACAGTATTGGACGCAATCGTCCGTATTGAGAGTAAGGACTGTAATCAGGGATGTAAAAAACGTGTGATTTTGTGATTGACATTTCCAGCCCTGAGTCCGGGACCCTGACTGTAATAGAAATACAAAAAATTGAGAAAGCTAGAAGCACGTTATTTTACCCCATACAGTATAAAAACTGTTTACGATAAGCATCTTGTCATAACCCTAGCTTCTAAGTGACATCGACAAATTTTATTTCGATTTAAAACTAGATGAAGGACGAACGCGTTATGTGTTTTGTAGTTATTTCGGTATTTAACTCTAAGGTCGAGTTTCATTGCAGGAGCGGTGAACGCGAGTCAATAATAAAGCGTGTGGGTTTGTTCCTCCATAATTGAAACGCGAAACTGACCAATGCCCTCTACAGGGGCATTAAATGTCCAACCGCTGCACCAAACTAAATAACACAGACTTAACCCATCACTTTAATGGACACTTTTTCACGAATGAAAAAAGTAAAGGAGCAGATTTTGGACGGTTGTAAAGAGGTTCCGACCGGTCTATACAAGGACATCGAAATAACATTTGTCGTCCAAACTTTAGAGGAAACTTTTTGTTACAAATTGACCGATAATGACTTTATTTTACAGCAGCGACAGCGTATTTTGCCGCAGCCGAATTCTAGCGATCGCACATTTTCAAAACCTATTTTAAAATGCCAATCCGTTTTGCATGCGCAGGTATGTTACAGTCATCCTAAATTTTAGGACCTAAAAGCAGGAAGCCATAGTCGGTCGGAGGCCAAAAGTTTTTGGCCCAAAACATACGAATTTAGTCATTAATTGCCAACTGGCAAATATGCATAATTGGGCACAGCGGGTATCGGGCATAATAAAGGGACATATGTGTAGTATTACAATCCTTCCCCTTTACTGGTACGTTATGGCCCATAACTTATGGGCTAAATTATGCCTACAGGGGGGTTGGTTATAAGGTCAAGTCAGTTTTTTCAAGATAAATCATGTCTTTTTTCACTTTTTTTGGGTTTAAATTTCGAACTCGACATATATGTTTAGAGCGACAGGGATAAACACGGGTAATAATTTTTTTGTTATAGAAATCATGTCTTTTTACACTTTTTTTTCTATAAAATAGTGTCTTTTAAACATTTTTCTAGAGCATAAGACCATAATTTTTTGGGAAAAATCGAATGTTGAACAAAATTTGCGTTTTTTTCCCAGCACAAAGGTCTTCTTATGGAGAAAATTTTCTGGTTGGTTATAAGATCAAGTCAGTTTTTTTTAATTGCATTAAGGTCAGTTTTTAAAGTCAGTTTTTTAGACCTTGACCTTATAATCAACCCCCCTGTATAGAATTTAGGCTCTAAATGATGGGCCGCAATTTTTCTATTTGAACAAAAGTCTTTATGGGTATCTTTTTCTTTCAATCAAAATACCTAGACAAAACACTAAACATTATACAATGTAATATCCACACAAAAATACAGTAATTATGCATAAATTTACTGAGTGTGATTTTCGGTTGGTTTTTCTGGAGTGTACAAAAATCACACTCAGATTTTTTTTTATCCTATTTTAGGCTCTGCTGCCAATCGTAGAAAATGAGGAAATTCACATTTCTACCGATAATGTACCTAGTGCCATTGACATGAATAATTCCTTTGCTCTCAGTCGTAAACGCAACATCACCGATGAACTTTTCATTCCTAATTATATTGGTGTAAATCAAATCACTGAGATTGATATGGCAACAAGTTCGAATGTAAAACACGAACCCATCATTAACAATCCGCCACGAAAGATAATTAAAATGATCAACACATTTGACCTTCAAGACTCGTCAATGAGGGATTTTTATGTTGCTGAAAATTGGCCAATTGTGAAGACAGGCGCTGAGGCACTCGGGTATGTCAGGTTAAGGGTTCAAATTTCCGATGTTTTAATCAGAAGGTTTTGTAGAAGACCAAAGTGTGTTTTTTTACTAGACGTGAGATTGTATATACGGATCATTAACCCATTTCATATCAAAAACGGACATTTTTCAAACGATACAAAAACGAATATTTTTGGAAAAATATACAAGGTATACATGTAAAATGAGTTATTTTTATGTCTGGCGAACATCTTGCTCCGTTAAACTTACCCTCAAATTGGCACGCTTATTGGACGCTTGTTGAAATCGTGGCCGCTGATTGGCTGCATAAACCTACGGTTCTCGCGCGAGAACCTTAGCAAGATATAAAAATAACCCATTGACAATGGGCCATTGTATACCTTATTGCCGCCAGGAGGTAGAAGTCAACTAATTTTCTCACACTCGATACCACTAGCATGGTTGAACTGGTGGAAAAATGATTTAGAACCCAAAATAGGGAAACCAATAAAAGTGGCACAATAGAAGTCTTTAACCAATGCACGGTCTGTAAAGACTTGTTCAATAATCAGAAATCGCTGAAATTTCACATGCGAAATTCGCATAACGCCGAACTCGTTTTAAAATGCAACGAATGCAGTTATTCCAGCCCATCTGAATATAATTTTCGAAAACATGTTGTAACAGTTCATGGTCAAAAAACAATTGAGTGCGATCAGGTTAAGGATATATTTTTTTTACCTTATGAATATTGAAATCAAAGACTTTGATTCAAAGTACAGTCAGGGGTCTCTCGATTTGCATTTTAGATTTATGAAAAACGTGCACATTGAGAGAGACGTTTTTTATAAATCGAAAATGCAAATCGAGAGACCCCTGACGGCTTATAGGTTATAACTTATAATCTATAAGCCGTTTTCTTGATTTTTGTTGTCAAGTATCTGTTTGTAAAAAAAATCATATATCCCGCTAAAGTGTACAAAAAAGTTTAGCACAGAAAATGCACTCAAACGACATAAGTCATCAGTGCATCCACTTGTTATGCTTCAGTGTCACTACTGTCAAAAGTGGTTGAAAACAAATAGTCAACTAAAACGACACATCGATGATCAACACGAGAAGTCGGAAAAGTTTAGTTGTGATTTTTGTGATGCGACTTTCCGCTGCAAATGGAATTTGACGCAACATGTTCGGCGTCACGAGAAGGCAAAAAGTTGCTTTTGTGATGAGTGTGATTATGCGTGTTACAGTAAAAGTGAACTAGGACTACACAAACGTGTACACACAGGAGAACGACCATATAGCTGTACAAATTGCATGAAGAAATTTAAAGACATGGCAGCATTACGAAAACATGAAAAAGCCATGGTTTGCTTTTCCAAAGACGAAAAGGTCGATATTGGAATTTGATTTTGAGTTTCAAAATTTTATACAGTCCTTAATTCCATAACGGCTGTTTTCGGTTACCGTGTTTCTGCACATCTATTATCAAAGTTAAAAGTGTAATTAATTCCCTCAACGAGAAAAATATCATAAAAATTATGTCTTTTTGTGATTTTTCATTGCTGATGATGAGCAGAAACAGCCTAATCTTTATATTTTTTATTTTGTGTATGTACCACATGTATACCATATACGTATAAGTTCGGAAAGATATTATCTGATATTAAATATCAGTTCAACTGTACATATCCCTATTTATGCTATTTGCCAATGCCAATATATTATACAGTCATTGTTTCTTATTTGGGTTATCACATCATGTTGTCTCTCATTTGGCTGATGGACTGAATGGGTAATAAAAAAGCCAATACAATTCTTCTTAGTGATCTGTATATAAAAAAATAATGGTCGTCATCTTATACTTTGAATGAGATTTTATTGATGAACTGTATTTGGAGTACTCTGTGTACGTCTACAGTAATATCCTAATAATTTACATCGTTCGCACAGATGCATGGGGTGTTCACGGCTCTGATCAACACAATCCAGCCCGCCGGGATTTTCTAGTGGTTTCTAAATTAAACTGTTTAGCCTCATTGATTGATACAGGTATGTATGTTATAAACCCATATCTTGGGACTTGGACATTTCAGACTTTTCGGAGAGGTAAAAGAGTGATTTTTTTTTTGAACAATTTGGCTTCCAAAAGCGGAAAACTTGTTAATGAGGGGCGATAATTATCAAAAAAGGGGTTTTCGTACGTAAAAGAAGCTTCAAGAAAGGTATCACTCGACTGGTGTGCGGTCTCGGGTGGATCGTTATATCGACTGGTACCCTTTTCCAGTGGAGTTTCGTACCAGTCGATAAAAGGTTCCACCCGAAACCGGACACCAGTCGAGTGATACCCATTTTTTTCTGACCCCGCGAATAAACTAAGTAACTCATATGTGAGTCTGATTTGGCAGCTTCCAGTTAAACAATTGGTATCAAACCTGTTTGAAGGGATAAATCATTAATTTGCATCTTTTGCAGGCTTGTGCCGAATTAGCCCAACTATTTCCGCTCATCCACACGCGCTTACATTGATAACATTTGTAAACGCCAAAACACCGGCGTTTCCCTTGGTATGGCGTCAATCCGACATTGTTAATCAGCTATCGCAAAAAAGATGTTAATTTTTTAAATGGTAGAAAATTCCATTTAGAGTAGAATTGACCACCAGGTGGTCATGGTGCTGTTTTATACTTGAAACTTTGTACGCGAGTAAAATTAATTAATTGAGTAAATATTAGAAAATAATCACAATTACGACCTTATGAGTTAAAGTAAAATAAACGCAAACAAGCGTCGGTACTGTCTTAATAGGTCTCACGAATAATTGGGATAACGTGGAAAAGGCATCAAATTTTGATGCCTTTTCCACGTTATCCCATTTCTATGCTTATACCAATTATACTTTATACAGGAAATACGTTACAGGGGGGTCTGTCATTTTTTTTCGGGCTTGACCTTATAACCAGACCCCCTGTATCCTTTTTGAACTTTATTCATTTTCTACTATATCCAAATTGTCCTTTATCCCATTACTACATTGTACCATTTCCGCCACAAAAATACAATAAGTACAAGTGAAAAAAATTTCAAACTAAATTAGGTAAATGTCCCAAAAAATATAGTTGAGATCGTATGTTTGGTATAACGTAGAAAATGGATAACGTGTAAAAGGCATCAAAATTTGATGCCTTTTCCACGTTAACCCTTTTTCCACGTTATACCAAACCCACTTTAAACCAATAATACTTTATCCAAAATGCACTTTATCCACTTTTTTACGGTATCCTTTTTCAACGTTTTTTGATGCCTTTTCCACGATATGCCTTTTAAGACAGTACCCTCTAAATGTGCGCTCTTTAGATGTGCATTTCTCTTAAGATGTGAATGTTTCTCTATATGCAATTTCTCAAGATGTGTATTTTTTACGAAAATACACTGTCAGACACCCCTGACTGTAATGAGTCACATGGTTCATTATTAATATTTAAAATATTATGTCGTTTTTTTCTCATTATTAAAGTTCCTATCGGGAGCACTTAAGGTTTTAATGTACGAGAATTACATTAAACGGTATGTACGAGAAAAGGCTACCTATAAATGTATATATTTATGATAGCTCTTAATTTATGAGAGTTCTTCTGTTGTTAGTGAAAATGGCCCAATTTTCACTAAAAGTGTTTGTATACTACAATACAATGAATGTAATAGAATGTAATAATAATAGAGTGTAATAGAATGAAAAAAGTCTTTTACATTATTTTATTATGAGAACCCCCAATATAAAGTTACGTAAGCCAAAAATTGCTAAATCAGAATATTACCGTTGGACATTGGCCGACTGGATGATTGCTATGTAAACATTGGAAACAGTAAAGGGGCCATGGGCGCATTTCGTCAGAGGCGGTTGATAACGCCGAACTTTGGTCGACGATCGACATGGAACTTGACATAGATGCCGTATCAGAAGAAAATGGGATAAACTCTGGAACTAGTTTCACGTCCATTCCCTAAATATTATATTGATTTGTTTTATTCAGTTTGAACGCGTGCAATCGAATATGAGCACGTTTTTACAAATTTTAGGAATCGATCGCTTTTCGCAATGTCGAAAAAGGCATGTACAATTTATTTTTTGGTCAATACATGTTGTCAACTAATGCGGTGCCAAATCAGAGATTGGTTCCAGCTCCATTAATAATTTGTCCAGCCCCATTAGTAAATTAGCGGGGCTAAATAGGATGCGATTACCCTATTGGAGTATAAGATAGACCCGCGAAGCGGGATACATATATATAAAATGCGATTACCCTATTACGGTACAGAATGAGCCGCGAAGCGGGGCTACATAAAATGCGATAATCACAGTAATTTACCCTATTAGAGTACAGGTGGTACTAGGTGGTATGACTTTCGGTAGCCGAGATAAATTTTCTTATTATAAGAGTCATAATTTATGACTCATAAATGATTCTTGCATGTTTGCATCTTTTTTAGTGCAAATGTCTATTTATTCCAACTTACCATCGGATATGACGCAATTGGCTGGACCGTAACATACTCCATAATAAACGGTCTTTAGTAACCTTGCAAAAAGTGTTCCCTTTCTCTTTATTTTCTAATACAAGCCACATAAATGATTTTGGTATCAACCTATCCGTTTTGTCCTTGTCAGCAAAAAATATGATACAACTGTTGATTAACATTATTTTCACTATCTATATAATCAACATATTTTATGCAAATCTTTCATTTCTTCCATTCGTATTTAGTTCGCGACTGTTGGACTTTGTTTATTGCAAATATTATCGAGTATGGAAGACAATATTTTTTGGCAACTGAATAAACTTCATTAAATTTGGAAAACAAAAAAATTGGAGGTCTACCGTGGATCATTGCCCTCAGGCTTGGAACTCGCCAATGATTGGCCCGTCTCTGAGTCGATATCGAACGGTCACGTGCATCAGGCCATTTTCATTACGCCGGTCAAATGACGGAATTAAAAAAAATATAATAAAAGTAAATACCTCATTAAAAAAAATGATAGAAAAAATATAGGCGCGAAATGGCAGGCCAGCAATGAAATCGTATAGAATTGATATTTTTTAGTAAATTTGTTCTTGTTCTTTGTGGCCAAACAAAACGATAATTTGAGTCATCGAAAGCGCATTTAGTCAAATACAAAATATTGCACGAAACGATTTATTTAACGTTGCCTTAAATTTCACTTTTTTAGCAATATAAATGAAGAGAAAAAATACGAAAGAGAATAATATGGAGAGAAAATTTGGAAGTTCAAAAGTTGTGTGTTCAAATCATGAACCTCTAACTAATGATCGTAAAAAATCGATTTATTCAGAGATAGTATCAATTGAAAAAAAATTAGTTTTTGTGGAATTTCATCATTTTTCTTCCTTAAAAAATACGTTTGATGTGTCTTAACCTCGCATGGTTTTATATGACATTTTTTTTTTCTAAATGCAACACTTTGACGAAAACGGATTGCATAGCATAAAATATATGTTACCAAAAATATTTTTCTCGAAATAAATTTTTGGCTAAAAGCAGCCCGGAAAGGCGCATGACACTTTTTTTTTGAAAATGACGAAAATTGGCGCAGGGACCGTAAAAACTTTTTATTAGAAACTATTAAATTGTGAATTATAACATAGGAGTTCATATATGAGCGACTAACCTACCATGCGCGGTATTATGCGCCCATATGCGTAGGTCAAGATTAGACCGTCCAATCTTAGATGATAGTAAAACATGATTGGTTGTTGCAAAAATTTATTGCATAGTAAGCGATTGAAGCCACTGGCATCGATACAGAGATACGATTTAGCGAGATCAACAGTAAATTCGAAAGTATACATTTTACTTTATGTTACGTAATAAAATAAATAAATTCAATGCTGTATTTGCTCCAGTAGGAGTTTTTTTGGTAATATATTTTGGGTAAATTATATTTTTTAGATGAAATGAT
Source organism: Oikopleura albicans (assembly GCA_004367875.1). Taxonomy (NCBI): domain Eukaryota; kingdom Metazoa; phylum Chordata; class Appendicularia; order Copelata; family Oikopleuridae; genus Oikopleura; species Oikopleura albicans. The sequence goes on from SCLG01000060.1 coordinate 466,569, forward strand.
GAGTTGTCAAAGAAATCGATAAATAAAAACAAGACACACAATTGTACAAAAATGGTCGATGAGACTGAACCTATTTGGGCACTTGTGCTGCAGAAAGCACTTTTGATTACCTCAATTGTTGTTGATGTTGTAACTTATGTACCCTGGAAAATACTCACGTTAAGGGTTCAAATTGAAGCGTTGCATTTTGCCTAAAACTTTATGATTCAAATTTTAATTTGGTATTTTATCCACAAATCCAACATCAAAATAAAAAAAAGTTGTACCAAATAATGCGGACTGAAATGTTCAAATGGTGCTGTGGGGTTGTTATAAGGTTTGGAATTTAGATCGCTATAAGGTCAAATACGCTTTTTCCAATAAAACATTATGTGACATACAGTTGATGTGCGCACAACTTGGTGCGTTGTGTGCAAACGACTACTTGGTGAAAAAGTGGTGCGTTGTGTGCACACTGGTGCGTTGTGTGCACATCAACTGTAATATATGTCTTTGAAGGTCAAATTCAGGTAAGTTCTTCATACTTTTGAATGGTTATTATGCCAAGGAAGTTTTCAAAAATGCATTTAAACTCCAGTTATTTGTCTTAGGACTTGACCTTATAACCATTTTCCCATGTAGCAGTTTATTTTCGTAAGTTGCAGTCTATAGCAAATCAATTTACTTAATCGTACGTCGTGCGATTATATAATCGTAAAATAAATGTCGTTTTATTGACAAATTAAGTAATGATTATTTTAGTAAAATTTCAACACAAAGAAGGCATACTTAATTTTATATCATTAAACTTTTCATTTCTACTTTCAGTCTTTTAGTTTGACAGTAATCGAAATAAACGACAGGTCTGTATTTTCAAAAAAAAAAATGTCACTGGAGTCCGCAAATTATTATAATGAATATTGTTTGCTTGATATTTGTATAGTATAATATGTGTACCGAACAAGCACATGTTCTATCGTACGTTGTATCATTCAAGGTTTCACCAGAATCTATGACCCACGTCACATTTTAATCTGTCGGCACCCATTATATATGGGCCATATATCACGGTATATAACAATTAATTACAAAAAAGGGCAATTTTACTGTTGGTGTCTCATTATGTTTCTAGCTTATGACGAGCCCCGGTTTTAGATGTGAATTTTGAACCCAATTTAAGCTAAGATCGCGATATTATCAAAGCCAGTCTTTCCAGAAGTCAACCCCAATTAATGGAAATGTGAGCGATCCGTGGCAGGCACGAATAAATAAACGGTCAAATCTGTTAGACTCAGGTTTTGGAGAAGCGTTAACCTTAAATGAGGCATTTGATCGAGCATGCAGTCTTAACCCGTCAAGTCCATCCCTGGGCACACGGGAGCTGTTGTCCGAAGTAGATGAAATTCAGGGAGTGGGTGAAACTTGCGAGAAACGAACATAATTTTTGAATGATTTTTTTTTTCAAATTTTTAATAACTGCTCTTATTGACGTCATTTTGAAGAAATATTCCCTATACTGTATAAAATGTTAATTACAAATTGGACTATTACATTGTATGCTGTAACTTTTATAATTTACATAGATACATTGGCTATATGTATAATTATATGAGTAACTCTATTGAAGTACGTCTATTAAAGTAACGTCTACTAAAGTAACGTCTATTCCAATAGGTACATATAAATTTTAATTGTTGTCGTTTTTATCGTCACCCGAAAATTAGGGTAATGGTAAAGTATTCAAAAAAGCCATTTACGGAAAATACATTTGGATGTCATTTCGGGAACTACGGGAGCGAGTTTATCATTTAGCAAGTGGCCTATCTGAGCTTGGCGTGAAACGAATTTGCATTTACATGGAAACGCGCGCCGAATGGATGATCACCGCACATGCTTGCTTTCAACACAACATTCAAGTTGTCACGGTCTACTCCACACTTGGCGAAAAAAGTGTCGCCCAAGCAATGGAAGAGGCTGATATTGAAATTGTTATGACTTCTTCGACTCTGATGGCTACAAAATTGTCGGTAAGCTCACATAAGACTCGGTTAATAGCAGCGCGGTCATTCCAAGAAAACGGTTTTCTAGGAAATAATTTTCAGCTATATAATATCGATATAATATCTGGAAATTTTCCTGAAAAACGTTTTCCCGGAAAGACATTTTCCTTGCTAAACTTTCTCCTCGAGAAACCACATATGGATTTTTCCTGAAAAAACACAATTTGTAATAAAAACAAGATTAAAACAAACATGAAGGTGCTTGTTTGAATTTTCCGTGAAAAACGTTTTCCTCGAAAACCGTTTTCTTGGGGAAACGTTTTCTTTCCAAAACTTTCTTGGAAAGACGTTTTTCTGGAAAAAAAACAATTCTTGAATTTTCCCTGAAAAACCAATTTGGGAATTTTTCCTGAGAAACCTTTTCTTGGGAATAACGTGCTGCCCTGTTAATAAGGGGTAGTTTTCTATTTTCTAATAGTTTAATAAGTTGGCTACCATTGGATATGGTGGTGCAAATTGTCGTCGGGAAAATTACTTAAGATTACTAGACTAATATTTTTCAATTAGAGACGTAAATTGGCACCATTGTGATAGCATGTGTTTAACGCTCTTATCAGATCACCCCTGTGGTGCCACCACAAATAATAATTGTTTTTTTCTTCAAAAGTGTTATGTTGGACATGTATGTCGTGTAATGTTATTTTTTAGCAAATTGCCGAAACGCTGCCAAAATTACGAATGCTTATTTATGCGCCATTTGAAACGCCAGCAACGAAACTTGATTTGACAACATTTCCCATGACAATTAAGTGCATTAGCTACGATGAAGTGGTCCAACGTGGCCGCAAAAGCAAGATCACAATGAATCCAAATAAGCCTATTACGAAAGACACAATCGCAATTATTATGTACACTTCTGGTACGACTGGCAAACCTAAGGGTGTTTTGCTTTCACATGGTAATATCGTATCATGCGCCTCGGCTATGTACGCGAGGATATCCGACTTTGACAACCCATTTTCCAATGACTCGGGTATGAAACAAACGCACATTTGAAGACATTATACGTGTCCGTTTTCGTGTTTTATTCAGTGTGAGAAACGGGAATGATATCTCGTCCCCAAAACGCAGTTTGACGACATCCGAGAAATACCTAATTTCTGCGTTTTTACAAAACAAACCAACTTTTTTTTATAGTTTGAGCTCTGCAAGCTCCAATATGTTAAATTGTGCATTGTCGCGAGAAATTCGAACAAATTCACGGGCACTTGAATAAACGTTTCCGTTTCCTACGCTGGCAGTGTTCGTTTTTGTTCCACCCAATAAATATATTTATAGGTGCACAAAAATGAGCTTTGCATTCACCCGGGCACATGTCACTGATCGTAGTTTCGCGTAGTATCCAACAATATACTCAGTAAATTACGCACATTTTCAATTTTTAAAACATTTTTCTTCTTGTTTTTGCTCACGTAATCTACTGGTTAATTGAATGGAACTGGAACATTTTGGATAATGGCCAAATCAACAAATGTTTCGTATTCGGTATACGTATTGGTGTGCATTTAGTTAATGCACCTAATTCTTACTCATAAAATATTACAGGGGTAGTCCATTTTCGTGAAACTTTACGATTTTTACTCAAATCGGAAGCCAGTTCCATGCGCCGAATTATCCTCTGTAGTAAAAAGTTATTACATTAATTCGCACGTAGCTCTGGAACATTTTCTGATGTGGCCACTGTCCCGAATGGAGCAGTATAAAGGTAGATCATTCAGTAGATAACACGAATTGGATTAGCCAAATTTACTCAAATCAAGATTTATCATTCACATTTGTCATCCATAATCACTTTTCCACAATTGTAATTACGTACAATATTTATTTTCTGAAACTTTTCTGTAACTGAATGACACTTGTTAACGTCACTCGATTATCGATATTTGTTTTCTAAAATTACGTAAAGTGAACTACATAATGTTCTGCAAAGCTTGCAGACTGCAAGTTGTAGTGGAAGCTGTCAGAACTCAGAGAAGAAACGTGGGTCTCTAACAATTAGTATAATACTAATAATATTACGTAACAATTATATCATTTTACTCCAAAATTTTAGGGTTAGGCGGTACTGGATTAAAGGTCACTATTAGTTACACCACCTACCTATTAGGTAGTACCTAAGTAAGTTAACAAAACTTTTCAACAAAAAATGTGTTGATTTACGTGAATTTTGTTAACTTACATGGCCACGTAAGCGTGGGTAGGGCGTAGGCGGAAAAGTTGTCACGAGCAGACTGTTAACTTACGTGAATTTTTTTAACTTACGTAGGTAAGTCGTGTATACAGGGGTCGCCAAGTAAGGGCACGCCAAATAGGGTAAAAAAGGGTAAGAACGCCAAGTACGGGTAGGGGCGTAAAGTAGGGGTTGGTTTTAAAAATCATGAAACCTACCCTAACGTTGCGCCCCCTGTATGTTCAATATTAATGGTTAAGTTATAACTCGTAACTTATAATCCACGAGAATTTGAGTGTTTGAAAAGTGTTATACGGTATCATAAAAGTGTCTAAATATTGGTACGGTTTTCCTAAAAGTCAATGTCCCTTCCTTTTTTGTGAATTTCCATTCCTTACACTAGATTCATGGTTGGCGTATTTACCTCTTGCACATATTCTGGAATTAGCAGCAGAAAATTGTGTTTTACTAAATGGCATAAAAGTTGGTTATGGCTCAACTCTTACTATTTCTGATAAATCGTCGCGAATCAAAAAGGGCAGCAAAGGTGACGCGTCTGAACTCTGTCCCACAGTTATGCCCGCTGTTCCAGAAATTTCGGAACGAATTCGAAAAGGTTAGTGAAAAATAGTTAGTGAAAAAAGAGTTTTTCGTCCAATCCTATTTTTCGTTCAAAACGACGAAAAAGGTTTTGGACGAAAAATGCTTAGGACGAAAAGTAACATCGACGAAAAGCTCCGGCACCGTCGAAAATTATAAAAGTTTCTATATTTTGTTGCTGAAATTTTCCATGTTTAACATTTGCGCCGTTGGCAGACAAAAGTGGCCAAATTAATTTAATTCGTTTTTACCAATAATTTATAAAGTATACATATTGTATCTATCTGTAAATTTCGTCAAATTTATCGACAAAGCTTGAGAAACAGGCTCATCAGCTTTTCAAAAACCGGGCATTAGACTCGAGGCGCACGAGTTAAATATTAATTTTGGTCTCACTATTCAAACATATCCCTAAACACATTTAATAATAGCGGTGATGGGAAGCGTAGCCGAAATGAATCCATTTCGACGAGTTTTGTTCAATTTTGCCTACAAATATAAGCTGATGCATAAAAAGCGTAACATGCCAACACCTTTATTGGACAAATATCTTTTTTCAAAGACAAAGATGTTGCTGGGCGGCAAACTACGTGTGTTTATTTCGGGTGGCGCTCCGTTAGATGTCAAAACGCAGCGTTTTATCAATATTTGTATGTGTACCGATGTCTCCGCTGGTTATGGATTAACCGAAACAACCGCTGGAGCTACCCTCCAGGATATGTTTGACAATCGCGCTGGCAATGTCGGCGTAGTCTTAGACAGGTAACAAAATGTGACGAGTCAAAATCAATTGAGTCCTTTCTTTCAATTAATAATAATTTAAATTTAATTTTAAATAAAAAATAATAGTAAGGTACAAAGGGTCCCCAAAAAGGGACCGGTTTAGGGCCCAAGTATTTCGCTCCCGCATAATACACATATACAGGCGGGGGTGGTTATAACTTATAAGGTCAGCCATTTGTGCCGTTATAAGGTCAAGTCAGTTTTTTGCACTAAGGTCAAGTCAGTTTTTTTTTCAAGATAAATCACGTCTTTTTTCACTTTTTTCATGTCTTTTTCACTTTTCAAAAATGGATTTAAGGTCAAGTCAGTTTTTTGACCTTGACCTTATAACCAACCCGCCTGTACATATTGTATATCGTATGTAATACACATACGCTGTACATAATACACATACATAATACACATACATAATACACATACATTATACACATACATAATACACATACATAATACACATACATAAATTATGTAACATAATACACACACATATTATATACCGTTTATAATATACGATGTGCTATAAAAATGTACATTTAAATGTTTTTGTATTTCAGTACACTAGTGAAACTCGTTGACTGGAAAGAAGGAAACTATTCGATTAAAGACAAACCGTATCCGCGTGGCGAGGTTCACGTGGGTGGAAATACGGTGGGTCACGGTTACTACAAAATGCCGGAAAAAACAAAAGAAGATTTTTACATGGAAAATGGCATTCGTTGGTTTAAAACCGGTGACATTGGTTTGTTCGATGGTACTGGTAATCTCACTCTGATAGGTAATTACACGCCAATTACATTATGTTTACCATAAAATTAATCGAAATAGTATTATAATTCAGCGTGTCATATGAATTCTCGTCGTTATCTGTTGTATATTATACCGGTTGATAGCTTTCAAACATTTCATACGCTTTTACCTAAAAAAAAATTTAGATCGAAAAAAAGATTTGGTCAAGTTGCGACATGGCGAATATGTAGCACTAGGCAAAATTGAAGCATGCTTAAAAACGTCACAATTATGTGACAATTTATGCATTTTCGCCGATCAAAATCAACTTTCATGCGTAGCGATCGCCGTGGCCAATCAGGTTCAAATAATGAAGATAGCAACTCAAAGGGGACTGGCCGGTAGTTTTGAGGAAGTCTGTAAAAATAAAATTGTGATCGATGCCGTTTATGCGTCGTTTTTGGATGCCGCCAAAACGGGAAAACTAAACAAGCAAGAAATTCCATCACGATTACATTTGGTAACGACACAATGGACACCAGATACTGGACTCGTAACTGATGCGCTGAAATTAAAACGACAGGTTTGTTAAAAATTTTATCATAATGGGGCCAACTAGAAATATTATTTTACCCTTCACGTGTCAGTGTCAATACTAACAATTTAAATTAGTCCCTCAACCAACACTACGCAGAAATCGTCAAACAGTTGTACAATTGATGGAAAACACTACTATTCTAAACTTGACAGACCTTCGCAACGCAACTATCACATTTTCCTCAGACTTCATGTTTTAACTTCTTAACTGTTTGTTGGCTCCAAATGTTTGGGGACTCAAAAGATCAATCTCCGTAGAAGATTTAGTAAAAATTTCTTTCTTAGGGATACACATACGGTATGTCACATACCGGTTTAGTCTCATCAAAATCTCTATCTGAAGATTTTATCAATTTTTTGGTAAATTAACAAAATTAAAAAAATCTAACAGAAAAACGAAAATTGGTGGTAAATGAATCAATAACTTCAACTGGAAGACGTTAAAATGTTCTTTTGAGTTCTCAAATCTACCAACATTATGAGCCCATGTACAATTTTTGAAAAGAGTCATCTTTTGTTTATTTTGTTTGTTTTTGAATGATGTGTATTTCGCCTTGACTTATTCAAATTTTAAAATACTGTTTTAGCACACATTAGTATATATTAGCAGTTTCGCCCACATTACGAACTTTTTGTTCAAAAAGTTAGAAAAGACAGCTTCCTACCACAAACTTCTAGCAAAGGACTTGTAAATACCAGAAAAAGTGGTATTTACCACGATTTTTCCCTAAGCTGTCTTTTTGCTTTCTAAATGATAAGTTTTGCGTTGCGCATCTGCATTAGTACCAATATAATAATAAAAAAGTAACTACCAAATAAGTGTTATTTAAAAATATTAAGTGATCAAATTTGGCGCCTAAAGAGTAACGATATCAGATATTTATGAACTTAAGATAAATTTTAGCTTCTACAGGTAAGCTTTTTAACGCTAAAAAACTACATATACAAGAGCTAACTTTATCTTTTATTTGGGTTACAAATTTTAACTTAAGGTAGTTTTCGGAGTATGTCATAAATAAGGCTGACAGCGCACATTTAACCAGATCAAAGATGGATCAGCCCCGCGAAGCGGAACTGAGAGCGCGTTCGTTAACAGTCTCGAGACCGAGGAATAGCCACACGCTTGGTTTTAACTCAGCTCCGCGGGGCTGCTCTACCATAGAAATGTTTAACGCCCATCATAACTTCGCAAAAGTAAGTTAACATATGATCCATCACATAGAGGCGTGCGTTGAAATAATTAATTATTGCTGCTCTTTGTTAAAAATCCACCGAATCGTGCTTCTTCAATTTTAAAATTTAAAGAGACCGATATAAGACTTAGTAATCGATTCCTGACAGAACTTTTCAGCTTTGTGTAAAGATATGAATACACATTTAATACAGATATAATCTTAGTTTAATCTGATATATAGCTTATTAATCAGTAGAAAAATGCAGCAGTGTTTTAAATCTCAAATTCTAAATAATCTGTTGGGACGAACCCTCTCGTTTTTTGTTCATTTTCGACAAGGGACCATCCGTCATTTAATTGTTTATGAAGAAATAGTTTTTCTGCTTTCTGAACCTGTAGGCATCCGTCGAACTCGCCACAGAACGCGAAAAGTGCTCGACATGCTTTTATGGGTTCGGCCTTTCTCTCATACACCGGCGGTGGTTTTTGTGTTTGGGGTATTTTTGGCGAATCGGCTTGCTTTTCTGAAAAGTCTAACCGGCGATTAACCGACGTTGAAATTTTGGGTGAAGATGATGGAGACGGCCTTATAACAATTTTTTCATAGTGCTTTGTAGGGGAGCGGTGCCGTAAGTTTCGCTGGTTTCGGTGGGGATAGCGAGGTGGTATTGGTTGGTGTATATTGCGGGGTGGCAGTGCGGGGCTGCGTGCTGGGCTAGAATTTTGAACTACAAGTTGATTGGACTCCCGTCCCCGAGGTGAGTACGGATCTTCGTATGTACGGCCCGCGAGAGCTTCTGAACAAATAGTTTGTATGTTTGTGTCTGTCTTGTTGCTTGGCGCCGTCTGAATCGGTCTCTTTTCTTTTGTGGTGAAAGGGTAATCCGCCGAAATTTCTCCATTTCTAGCCAATGGCAATGCTCAAAAGCGGAAAATTTCGGCGGATTAACCTTTCGCACAAAAGAAAAGAGACCGATTCAGACGGTGCCTATTGGCTAAAAGTGTGAATGCCGTGTGCGTAAAAAACATTACGGATGTTGGTCGTTATAACTTGTAAGCAGTGTAGGAAATGGGAACGGGATCCCGTTTTTTTCCCGCGGGAAAGGGAACGGGCGGGATTTTGTGCGCGCGGGAGCGGGAACGGGAGGGATTTTTTCTGAACGGGAACAATTTTCCCGTTTTATTTTTGTTTTAACTTTGTAAGAAAACCTTTTCAATTTTTGATTTAATTTTTAATTTATTTTTAAAATAGTGTCTTTTTAACATTTCCTAGAGTGAAGTCTTCACTGTGAAGACCATCATTTTTTCGGGAAAATCAAATGTTACAAAATTTTTTCCGTTTCCTACACTGCTTCTAAGGTCTCGCACTTTAACCGTTATAACTTATTAACTTGGTAAGGCCAATTAAGTTTTTTCGAAGATTCCTATCTTTTTTGACTTATTTTTTCGGAATCATATCTTTTTAGAAAAAGCAGACAAAAAGTTAAGTAAAAAAGGTTTTTGAACTAAGATCGAGTCAGCTTTTTCAACAAAATCATGTCTTTTGAAACATTTTCGAAATTATAAATTTTCTCATTAGAAGATCTCACCCGCTGACCATATTTTTTTAATTTGATTAATTTATCGAAACGAGTAAAAAGTGAAACTAACCTGAATAAACCGGGCGGTCAACGTACATATAAGAGCCCGTTCCAAAAGAATCAGTCCCGTCGTCATCATCATTGCCCATATCGCCCGAACCGAGTGAGTCGCCAATCAGACTGCGTCCTCCGACACTAACCGATCGCTGTCGAGCGCCGCCGCCGGCCATACTGTAAAACTCTTCTAGCTTTTTCTGTCGCAAGCTGCTTCGGGGCGGTATGGGTTCAGTCAGACGGTTATATGAGCGGCGCATCGTCGAGTGGCCTGAATCAACGTCAATGCTTTGGGATGAGGTAACTTTTTTGCGGGATGTGGTTGGCGTTGGTGCGCCCATCGTCAACTCGTCAAATTTCAAGTTTTGTACGTTTGGAGTTTCAATTTCAACCTCCTTTGGATGCGGAATGTTTTCTTTTTGTAGGAGTTTGGTCACGATCACTTGATCCTCGTGGGGATTTATGGCAGTTATGGAGTTTTTAAAATTTCGTAGAATGCCTGAAGATATATAAAAAAATAAAATAAAAACATAAATATATTCATGTTAAACATGGAAAGTCAAATTTGAAAACAATTTATCTTTCTGTTCACACCCCACGCCACGTGATTTCATGTTTATATAGGAGGAGAGGAGGCAGACAAATCAGAGGTCGCCGTCAAACCTACGCGAGGCACCCATTAGGGTTTACACGATGATAAAGTCACGCAAAACAAAATTACAATAAGTATAATGAACAAAATAAACCATATTACTCATTTGTTTTTCTTTCTAACTATGATTTCTATTTTTCTACATAATATACACTGTATGAACTTATTTCTATATTTTTTACTCAAAAAACTTTTGGAATTTGTTGAAAGGCTGATAAAACGATAAATCGAAGTAATAAAACAAGCAACGGCCGTGTCTATTTTAAGATGGTTTACATGACATGGTTTTCATGAGAAATCTACAGTGTGACCCAAGGAAGTTAACATTGCTTACACTGTAATTTTTTACTTGTTAAGTATTCCAAACTATCTGATCATGAAGTCAATTGTTTGAAAATGGTATTTTGGTTTGTCGTTAATGTAAAAAAAAAACTTTACGTACCTTGTTCTCTGTCGACATTATTTGTTTCAATTTTCAATATTCTATTAAAAAGTTCTTGCCAGGTTGTAGAGTTCATTGCGTGGATATCTTGTAATGTGCGACATGCATCCGGAATCGTAATTTCAACACTTTGTCTTTGCACCATATTAAAATTATCAACCTGGAGACTGTACTCTTCGGTACTTGACTTTCAACGGAATTACAAACGATTTCCGCACCAAAATTTGAACCAAATTTTGAGTAAAACTGTTTGACACCCGTTATTAACAAAGAGCCAGGTTTGCAAATTTATTACGAATAAAAAATGAAAAACGAATAAGAGGAAAGATATAAGTTTCACGCGTGAAGAAAAAAAAATGGTTTAAAAATGCCACCCTGGTTAATTATAGGTCGATGTTCCGTGCCTCAAATAGTGCCAATTTGTCCGTGTAAATAATTCGATGCTTGTCGGAATCTTTTAATGTTCGATGCTTGTTGTAGTTATTAAGTGCTTTATAATGTGCCTTTGCCCGTCTTTCATTTTCAAATTTTGCCTAAAATAAAATTGAAAATTTGTAACAAAGTAATGAGTGGAACTTTAGAAGCTTTCATATCGAATTCAAAAGCACCTGTCACGAGATTTAATTCGTACAGAGCGCTAATGACTTAATCACTTTATAAAGTNTACGTCAAACGGTAACCATAACGTTAACTACAAGGCTAACTTAAGCGTTAACGCTAACTCTAACGTTAACTTCGACAAATTTTACCTGATTTTTTTTAATGCGAGGCTATGAATATATCCACACACTTCCCCCTGGGAGTTAAAATACAAAAATAACTAACTTTTTGAAGTGTTTTCTTTGCGTCAATGATAAAATCTTTATCCTTTTTGAGTTGATCGATGACTTTATCTTTGGTTTTATTCATAGATGCAATTTCCTTCTCAAATCCAACTTTTGAAATTTCATCACAAATTTGTTTGGCACTCTAAAATTGACAGTTGTCTTTCAAAAGTATTAAGTTAGCCATTGGTAGTTACCTGGTCCAAGAAATCTGCCGTTGATTGGCAAAAGTCAAACAATGCGTAGAATGCATTAAAACACGAATCTTTCGTTTTATTCGTTTTCAAATGATGCTTTTTACAAATTGTGCGGAGTTTTTTCTGAAACTCTTGGCGAAGATTTGATACTTCTGTGAGCAGGCTTTGTGGGGTCAAACATTTTTTTAAAACGCGGTCGAAGTGTAAAAAATGCTTGGAAAGGGGAAAATGAGCACATAACTCGGGACAAAACAGCCACATAAAGCATGTTTGGACAGCTGTCAACAGTTCGAATTTGTTCATAAAATTTTTATCTGAGTTATGACTCATAACTTATGAGCGCTTCGTGATATCTTTCAAAGCGTATACGCAGGGTGCGCCGTCATGTTTCACAAAAAAAAATGTCAAAAATAGTGAAAGATAATGGACCGAGCGGAAAAAGTGAAACATAACGGCGTAGGGCTTTACATATAAAGATATGTATTAGGGGAAAATATTTTTTTCAAAGAAGTGAGACATAATAGTACGGGCGGGAAAAGGTGAAAGATAACGGGGTTTGTCGTTTTTTGTGAATTTACATTGTTTTAACAAAAATCATTCATTTGATTGCCTTTGATGATATTTTGAATAAAACTAAATTTGCGATATGTCGCGACAACTACACTGCGCCATCTATAACTGAAAACGATATAGATTTCATATCCAATCTACAAAATTAAAATTGCATTATGGAAACAAAAAAAAATTGACCCATATTTCTTATCAGCAGTACACTAGCGTCACATCTATAATTTATCTCTTGAATAAGTTGATCTGTCGCGTACCACAAAACACCCCAATCCATATTATCAGATTCAGCAATTTTGAACTTAAAAAAATAAACTTGTAGAAATAAACAATGATATTTTTTAGAGAAAAAAAATGTGTAGTGCGAAGGGATCTGTGTTCCAATAACGATGGCTTTGCCGCTGGTCATGGCATAGACCAGAACATTGGAAAAAATTGTGTTGAAAAGTACAATAAAATTCGATGTCAAATATCAATTACACAGATTGTACTGACACAAATACATTCCCTGCGCCGTTATGTTCCACATCGTTATTTTTCAGTTTTTTTTACGTTCGAGCCCTTATCTTATTTTATTGTTGGAATAAATTGTAACAGTGATTATAAACAAGAAAACCTTTGTGTCCAGTGTTGGAAGCTTTGGGCGTTGGGATGCCTTGGCCAAATTGGCATTATGCCCAACGCTCAACCAATGCGTTGGGAAAATTTGGAGCGTTGGCCAACGCTTGCATTGGGCGTTAGGAAAAGTTCAACTGTTGGTTCAACTGTTGGTTCAACTGTTGGTTCAACTGTTGGTTCAACTGAAAGTTCAACTGAAAGTTCAACTGTTGGTGTTGTCTTAGTATTCTAGAAAATTGCGTTTTTATCAAAAAAGTGCCGAAAATCGTCAAAATCGCCGCCTAGCGGTTAAAATTCGGGGGTGCTGTAATGAGATTTTTTGATCAGTGGATCATGCTCTATCATGTAGTAGTACTTTTTTTTTGATTTGGAGACCCTCGAAAAAAGCTTGGGACACCCTAAACTGTTGGCCAACTTTTCCAACACTACTTTATGTCAAACAATCGAGAAATTTTCCCCGTTTTTTCAAGATTAACCGTGGCTTTTATCTTGACAGTCGGCTACCATGTAATGGCCATTTTCAGCTTGGTCATAAACTTAAAACGGTTAATAACGTACTGTAAAAATTTCTGTTATAATATTCTGAAGAACGCTATGGTTTAATCTGACAAGAATCCGTTACATAGGTCGATGAATTAACTCCGGCACAATTCATTATTCAAACATCATAATAATGACATTTTGTTTTGATTTAGGCCTTTTTGTCCGTGGATATGACGTTTTTAAATACGATCTATTCCGCGAAACTCCAATAATCTTCAAACTTAATCCAAAAATATATTTCTGTATAACGATTGTTTATTATACTGTATAATTTATACATGTAGTAATTTTCCATTTAACCCTCGCGATTCCCGGGCCGCGAGCTGGCCATAGCCTATGGGCCGTAGCCTACATTGTTTGGGAGAAACTAACCCATCTCATTTGAATTTTTCACTATTCGCATTCGAACCGTCAAAAAACGCGGCACTTGAGGAGGGCGCGGCACTTAAGAGGTGGTTTGCATCTAATAGCCATTTTTTCATAATAAAAAAAATTTGTTCGTATTTGTTTTTAGCTTGAAAATGAGTTTTTGATTTATTTGTGTTCAATGTTATTTATAAAAAAATTGGTGATGAACGATTAGGTAGTCTTTTTGAGGCAGCACGTTTTTCGGAGAAAACCTTTTTTGGGAAAAATAACCCGGAAAATTTTCCCCGAAAAAACACAATACGAGAAGTGGGCCAGGTAGTGCACCAGGGGCCAATTGAGAGCAGCTCTTTTAAAAGGCGCATTTGAATTTACCCCGAAAACCGTGTACTTCAAAAACCCAATTTTGAACTTTCCCCAAAGACGTATTCTCCGAAGCACGTTTTCCCCGAAACAATATCTTTTGTCTTTTTTCCAAAATTATCTGGAATATTTCAGTGTTCAAGCTAAAAAACATATTATATGTTCCATATACCTTATAGTAAAAGATACAACAAAATGAAATTAAAAAATGAAAGAGAGGAGTATTTTTTCAATCGAAAAATGCGGCACTTTAGGAGTGATTTTTGAAATCGAAAAAACGCAGCACTTAAGAACGGGAGCGCTGTATATTTTACGTTTTTAAAACGCCAATAAGGTGTCATTTCTGGCCCCTTTTCGTTAATTTCGTTCGGTACATTTTACCTAAATTCCTTTTTTACCAGACTCTGATTGATTAAGTTGACTAAAAATAATTCATAAATTCATTCCCTGACCTATTAGCTATTGGAAAGACGGCATGAGTATTCAGCTCCAACAGTGGCAAAATATCATTTAAATCTGCAATTTCGATTGCTCAGATTGATTCTTCATTCGTCAACAGTGTCAGCCTTTGTAAGGTATTTTTTATACGGTAGATTTAGCATCTCGGTTTTACGGAAAGTGCGTTCGATCGCTTGTCTGGGCGATGGACAGTAAAAGTACGAGATAACCGAATAATGTAAGAGAAAATTGCCCACGTCGTTGCTCGGCAAGCCATCAAACGCAAGGTCTGCGGAACAGAGATAATTTAAGAGATAATTATTTATCATTATTTAAACATGGTCCTGATGGTTCAATTAGGAAATGAACATGCTGAAGAAAACGCGTTTGAAATAAATTTTTTTTTCGAGCACAGCGAAACAAAACAGTCATACCAACTTCATAGGCATTCTATGAATAAACTATTTTTGTAACCTTTACTTTATAAGGTTAATACAAAGAAATTAAAAATGCACTGATAAGTCAGGGATTATTTGACGGGACTTATTTTTGGGGTACTTATTTGGCGCCCCCTGTAGAGTGTTTCGGATAATTGAATTAATCTGGGGATTTTATTTGAACATTTGAAAAGTGTGAAAGGAATAAATGTATTCAGGACTCTCTTTTGTCGCTCTGGGTCATCGAACTTTTTCGCTACACGGTTGAACTTTTTAGGTTCGTGAAATATTAGTTGATGATTTTAGACTTAAAAATGACGAAACTTTGAATCTGCGGTGCGTAGACTAAAGATTTTTCGAAATGAAACTTATTGTTTGCGGATGAATCACGAACTAACATATCATATCTTTGATTCATATTTCTACTAATTAATACTCGGCGTTTTATAATTTTTATAATGTCCGCCATATTTTGTCCCGCATTTTCTAGATGGTGATATTCGAGTTTTTGACGGGCGGAGAAAAATTTAGTTTGGCTATCTAGAAAATACGAAAGAAAAACGGCGGAATTTCATATAAAACGCTGAGTACCGAACAATTACATACATTAAGTGGTCGAACACAGCTCTGTGACATATGCGGTAAGATCGTTGCAATAATTGTCTATTTTATTCTCACTAAATTTCATGTTAAATGTTAACATGATTTATCGGATAATTTTTTTACCATACATTTTATCCTATTTACACTATGTACTTGAAGAATAAAATAAAACTTTTAAGGGATTAGATTGAATCATCTAAGTGGTATATGATATACGGTATATCATATACCACTTAGATGATTCAATCTAATCCCTTAAAAGTATATAGCGTATATCGGATTAGTATTTGATAACAAATTTAACTACCCCACCTAACCATTTGACTTAACACCATTTGGCTTAACAGTTTGCATTTGACTTAACAGTTTGCATTTGAATTAACACTTTTTTTGTCCTTTTTTTTGTTTTTTTTCAGCATTTCCGCCTACGCCCTTGGGGTTTATCACGCCGCCTGAGGGTTTATCAGGTCGGTTTTGGAAGGATAAATTGGCCTGACAAACCCTCAGGCGGTGTATAACAATTTTTTGGATTTTTTCGTTCATTATATTGTTTCATATCATTTTTTATAGTTTCAAGTTTTCCAGGGTTTTAACCTACGCACTACCCATGTGGCTTAACAGTTTGCATTTGAGTTAACAATTTTCATTTGAATTAATACCTTTTTTCGGAAAAAAATGTGGTAAGTCAAATGGTTAGGTGGTGTATACAAATAAACTTCAAATTATAAAAATAATTTCATGTCACAATAATTTCGGCCGCACTTTGAAGACTATTTTCTAGTTTGCTCCATCATTTTCAGATTGGGTGTCCCGACTTTTCCATTCTGCCAATCATAATTATAATAAATTATTATAATAATTTATCAAATTTAAAAATTCAATCTTATGTTTCGATTGTAAAATAAGTACGAATAGTATCAAAATAGTCTCTTGTTGGTGTAGTGTTGAAAACTTGTTTTTTTTTTTTTTGGGTAACCCGCTGACGGGCTCAAAATAAGATCGAGTGCGAGTACAATCGGGACTGACCGGTGTAGAAAACAAAAAAAAATATACTTGTAAGTGAATAGTACTGCGAACGCTGCAGGAAAGTCGATACACCCCATGGGGCCCCATTTGAAAATGAAAAGGCAAATTTATAAATCTAGAAAATATGGGAAAAATGCGTCCAAGTTTCGTATGACATGGAGTCGCTCCATTGTAGTGCATAAAACACACGTTTTTGTTAATATCAAATCGCCTAACAGTGAAAATCAAAATAGATTTATCAAATAAAAAACGTTCTTAACCCCGATGCGCCGGAGCTACACAAAATATGTTTTGCGAACTTTAAAGGGCCCACATTTTTAAACGAGTTCGACAAACCTCGGTTCTTTTTGACCAGGTTAATAAAAAGGTTCATTGCGATGTACAAAACTACCACACATGAATTTTGGAGAAGTCAATTTTTCTGAATTGAGCTCGCAAGAACACCTCTTCCACAACTTTTTTTTCGATAAAAACGCAAATTTTTTAGTAAAACGCATCCTAGCGGCTTAGTAGGGCAAATTTTCTGGAAACATAGGATAGATCAAAAGTTTCTAGGTCCAATACCTTTAACCTGTTGGGTATATAAAACTTTTAAAATGAATATTTATGAAATTATGACTGAAACTATATGGCCCGTTTGGAATGGATTTTTAAAACAAATACATGTATAGAAGAAATCAATAAATATGTTATTTTTTACCACATTATTCGTATTTTAGAAGCCAGCAAAACTTACGCAATGTTAGATTCAGGAGACGTCTCAAGACTAAAATCGTTATTTTGAAATTTTTTTTACACACTCTAAGGAACTTTGTGTGAAATTTCGGAATGTATTTAAGAAATTCTAAATGTTGACCGATTGTTATACAATTGTCCTACGAAGGCTTCCAGTTAGCAAAATTACGAGGGTTTCTTAGGAGTCTTTTTGTTTCAGTGGGGTTCCTTAAACGCGTTTAAACGGTATAAATTTTTAACTTATAACGTACACGGAACCCTGGTAATTTTTCTAAATGGATAAAATATACCTTGTATCGACTAAAGGGCTGCCCCTGGGAGATCTATAATAAAATTTTAAAAAATAACTAACCCCACTTTCTCATAAAGGAAATCCCAGATTATGGTATTTAAAAAAAAGTGGACCTTAACGTCTCTGTATACCATTTATTCATTTTTAGAGGGACGGCGCGAATCGACGATAAAGATGAGACGACTTCTCGGAGTACTGGCCAGTACGGTACTCGGTCTTGATTATACCCCATATACCGGTACATGTATCGAATTACCGACTGATCGATGGTTTATGGGTGTCGAGGGAAATTGGAGGGGTGCGAAGTACGCCAGAGGCCCAGATGATAGTTGGGGTGGAGGAGAAATTCCAAAACTTGAATTGGACCTCGATAATGATGATAAATTTCAAAACTACGTCATCAATCCTGAGACCTATATTTTAGTTGAATTTAAAGCCGGTATCGATTTAACAAAAATGTATCCTCAAGTTCGATATCCAGGCGGTATAGGCCCGGTTTAAAAAATAAACTTTCAAAATTTTGAATTGGATTTTTGCTTTTTTTGGCAAAATCACCCATGCAAATTATTTGCAAATTTTCTGAGAAACTTATAGATATGATTTTTAAACCTGGACTATAGGAATGTTAGACGAATATCATGACGGTCGCGGCGTCAACTGGAATGGTTGTACAAGTTGTTGCTCTTTATGCCAAGCAACAGGCGGCAACGGAAATAGAGATAATTGCTGTTTAAGCGAAGGACAGGAAAGTCTTGTAAATTAACTTTCTCAATCAGTTTTACGAATTTTTATCATTCTTACATTATGGTGTCGTTCTCTATTGGTTCATAAATAAACGCTCAGCCCGCGCTCCTTTCACAAGTTTTCTTCGTTTTTTTTATTCTGGCGTTTTTCACTACAAGTTGGTTCTCATCTTAGGTATTTGGTACCTAAGACCTTATAAGCACCGATATTTACAATACCGTATCAGGGCTACACCGCGCCAAATATTCTTTACATTGAGCTCGACGACGATGCAGGTGGTGGTGATTTGCGACCAGCAGACAGTAGCGGTGGAAATCCAAACCTGAAATGGCAGTGGGATTATTCAGGCGGAGATTATCCAAATATCATTGACGGCACCTTGGTGTACCAAAATGTCATTGCTATACATATGTGTTCAGGATAAAGTTCTGCAATGGCGATTATATTCTTGAATTGCTTTATTAAATACTCAATTATGTGATAATCCACTAAACTAAGGTCATTCGAGAAAATAAGTCTAACATTTCCCATAGTTAGGCATGCCACCGGGGATTTTTATAATATATACCAAATACTACTAATGTTAAAAAACAATTAAGAGCTATTCCAATACAATGCCACTTTATTGAACTGTTATAATTGATTTGCTGTTCTTTAAAATGTTCGAAAAAACATGAAAAAGTTGACTTATTTGCAATTAATTTCTAACAGGCTATTAACAGACACTTTTAATGTTCACCATTAGTTCCGCCGTTGTCGGCTACATTTTTGCATTCCAAAATCAATGAATTTGAGGTACTTTTAAACTTAACTCAAAATCCAAGGTGGCATACCTAAACATACCAAGTCTTGTTGGAGAACTTGACATAAGGACCCAGTCCAACTCAAACGGGTATTGCGCCGTCTTGGGAAAATAACCCAGTTAATGGAAAAGTTGAATTAGATCTTTCTGTTAATTTTGAAAGGACAAGCCAGTATCCACCAACGCAACTTATTANTTTTTGTTGGCCTTTTATGTCTTATTTCCCTGTTTAGAAGCTCAGACGCGCATTTTTGCCCTAGAAATTTTAACCATTCTAGAACGGTCCCCGTAGGTGCAGTTATGTTTCCGCACTCACAAATTCCAGACAACACGCCTACACACTTTGCACTTATGTTCCCGACGGTGCAGTTATGTTTCCGCTTTTTGAAAAATTTGGTGGAAACATAACTGCACAGGTGGTGTAGTAGACTTAACAATTAGATTTGTTTTAAAATATATACCAAATACTACTAATGTTAAAAAATAATTTAGAGCTATTTGAGTTAACCGGTTTGAGTTTAACCGGGTTTTTAAAATTCAACGTTTTTGGGCATATACCTATATAAGTTGTAGACTATAACCGTTACAATGCCAATTTTTTGATTTGTTTTTTTCAATTGATATGCTGTTCTTTAAAATGTTCGAAAAAACATGAAAAATTTGACTTATTTGCGATTAATTTCTAACGGGCTATTAACAGACACTTTTAATGTTCACCATTAGTTCCGCCGTTGTCGGCTACATTTTTGCATAATGCATTTGGAATTTCCAAAATCAATGAATTTGAGGTACTTTTAAACTTAACTCAAAATCCAAGGTGCCATACCTAAACATACCAAGTCTTGTTTGAGAACTTGACATAAGGACCCAGTCCAACTCAAACGGGTATTGCGCCGTCTTGGGAAAATAACCCAGTTAATGGAAAAGTTGAATTAGATCTTTCTGTTAATTTCGAAAGGACAAGCCAATATCCACCAACCCAACTTATTAGTCAGGGTGAAATTCATGAAAATCTTATTTATTGTCGTATACAATAACTGTCATATAATTAATGGTATATAAAATTATTATTTTGAACTGTTGACACCCTATCACCAGTGCATCGCGTACAATGATTGTCCAGCAGGCGTTCAAGTCGGACTCGATTTCCGCATATGAAGGTGACTACATTGAGGCTCAATTTGATGGTGAATTTTGGACTGGCGAAACGTTAGGTGCGCCTTGGGGTGGATACTCTCAACCAGATTCAAACTATAATATTTACCGGTTTTATTTCCTTGGGGACTGGGAAGTAGGATCGCGCGGTGGTAATCACGGCGGAGGTAGCGGATGGTACATGAACATGCATATGTATTATTATGGAGCGTTCTGGACCGTTCCGCGGTGTCAATGGGCTTATTTAGTCCGCAGTAGTCCAACACCAGAACCAGAAACGACCGCAGCAGCAAC
>SCLG01000060.1:487932-499325 GCA_004367875.1 Oikopleura albicans
CTTATTATGGATTCACAAGTGGGTGCTCTATGTCGCGACGTTGACAATCAACCCGAAAACTGTGTCGATTACGAAGTTCGCTTCTGTTGCGAAGGATGTTGCCCATATCTTAACATTTCCGGTGATCCAGAACTCACTGATTATTATGAAGATTATCCCGGAATTTACGAACTTCAGACAGACATGTTTAACGATATGATTACATACAAGCCACGAGTTAATATCACTGTAATTATTTACATCCTGTACCCCAAAAGGGTAATCGCATCCTATGTAGCTCCGCTTCGCGGGCCAATCAAGTTCCCCAATAGGGTAAACGGATCCTATGTAGCCCCGCTTCGCGGGCCATCCTGTACCCCAAAAAGGTAATCGCATCCTATGTAGCTCCGGTTCGCTAGCCATTCTGTACCCAAATAGGGTAATCGCATCCTATGTAGCCCCGCTTCGCGGGCCAATTCGCTACCCCAATAGGGTAATCGCGCCAATCCGGTACTCCAATAGGGTAATTGCATTGTATGTAGCTTTTTTGTCGTATTACCACTAACAAATTGACCAAAAACGGTAATTTTTACTGTTTTTGTTATGAACAACATATTTTTTCAAAGAAAAATATTATTAGATTGAAAAATAACTTATAATTTTAAATAATTAAGTCTAATTTCGCGTAAAAGTGGTCAAAACCAATTATTTTGAGTGTTGTTCAACTGACCATCATTATTTAACGCACTTTTTTGTTCAGTTAAAAAAAAAAAATTTGTTTAAAAAATGAGTAGCCTCAACTTACTTCAAAACCGGTAAAAACGTTAGTTTTGTCGTATTTTCACTTAAAATTGACCAAAAAAGTTAATTGTTACCGCCTTATTCATAAAATACAGGATTTTAAATAACATTATTTGTAGGATAGAAAAATAAGGGATAAAATTTCAAACTAGAGGGTCCAATTTGGCGTAAAAATGGTCAAAACCGACAATTTTGACTGTTTTTTTTCACTAAAAACCGATATTTACCGGACATTTGTTGGTCAGTTTTTCAAAATAAGTTCGTATTTAGAATAAGTGGCCCCAATTTACTTTAAAACCTTTAAAAACCGGTAATTTTGTTATAGTTTTTACAAAAATACCGATAATTACCGGTTAAACGTCAGTTTTGTTATAAAATAATATTTTTATCGTAATCTCCAGGTTAAACTGCTCTAAAAAGTTGTCATTGCCGGTAATTTGAAAACTAGGAAAGACAAAACCCTTTTACCGGTGAAATTACCGGTAAACTTCGATAGCTAACTACGAAACCTCGAATCAGTAGGTCAAACTGAGTCGCATACAATTCAAATCATGTTAAAAGCTTGCTGGTCCCTTGAGATAGCCATAAAAGTACTTTTTTTCAAAAAAGTACTTTTTCGAAAAAAATTTCAAATTTTTTTTATAAAATGTTAATATTCCCACCAAATTATGCTTACATACGAAATTTTGGGTCAAATAATAAAAAATGAAAAAAATTAGTCCATTTTAAGCATCAAAATTTACGAGTTCTACAGGTACTCTAAAAAGTCCCTGTATTTTAATATCTAACTACGAAACCTTAACGAGGTGATAGAGTGGAAGTTTTTCGACAATCTGTATGTCAAGAATTTTTCGTATCGTGCTGGCGTGCAATTTTACGAGTGTTTTACGATTTTTCAAAAAAAAGTACTTTTTCGAAAAAAATTCGAATTTTTATTCGAAATTCTTCATATTCCCATAAAATGATCCTCACTAACAAAATTTGGGGTCAAAACAAAAAAAACTGACTTGGACCCATGCACACCTGACTCATAGCCCGGCCAGTCGGCGCACCATTTATGGAATTTTTCTGTTCACTTTTCCTTTTTTTTTGAAATTGTACTGAGTATGTTATATTGTTTCAAAGTTTTACCACGACGACTTCTTGGGAAACAGTTATCCGTAAGATTATTATATTAAAAACATACAATTATAAAAAAATATAAATATAAAAATATAAAAAAAAACACAACAAATAATAAAAACACAACAAATAATAACGAATGAAACCGATAATTATACATTTATATATATCTATCCAGTTTACGCCCTAGATTAAATGCAAAAATCTAGTTAGGAAGAGAGGAGACGGTCCAATTAGATGACCGCATCGAACCTACACATAGTGAGCTTTAGGGTGACAACACACAAAAAAAACTCAACTTTAATTTGACACCAAGTATTTTATTTTCCCAAGATATCCCAATTTGATAGGGCAACACTGAAAACATTTTGTACTTCAATAGTCTTATTTTTATAATATATCNCCCCCCCTATTTCCTTTTAACACTATTCGTTGCGTATTTGCGACGAATCTTCCATGATCTAACCGTATCGAAGAAAGCTACGGTATATGTATATCATAATATATTTATGTTAGACCCAACTTTATTTTTATATTGTAACAATTTATTCACTTTGACAATTACGCCTTTTTGTACACCAGGAAGCAATAAAAGGAATAATAATAATAAGTTGTAATCTATAACTCGATAAAAAGCAAATCGCGTCTTACGATGAAGCCGGAAACATCGTTTATGGTCAAGGAGTTGTTTACTATTGGGAGGACGTTGGATGGCTTTTAGGTGCAAATACTTTTACCTATTCGTACTATTCCGACGGAATTGGCGACCGATGCCCCCAATTTGCCCCCTGGAACTGGACAAATGAGGTCTATGGAACGCAATTATTTGTCGAATGTCTCCCGGTTTTCCCATCGTGTAATGATGTTGACTGTGTTGACAATGCTTATTGTCAAATGCTCGAAAACGGACCGGAGTGCATTTGCGAGCCTGATTATGAACGATACGAGGACGGACAGTGTCTCAAACCGGAGAACGAAACCGTCATCTCCGATGGTAATTGTAACGACAATGATACCTGGACTGATTGGCTTAACTCTGACACTCCAAGCTAGATTTCGAAATGTGATATACATCGTCTGCTACATGAACCTACACTTTTCGATCGAGTCACATTAACCTACACTTTGTGCCTTGAAAGGTTTCAAACTACCCACACACGCTGTACCAGATTAACGAGTACTTCATATAATATGAGCTTAACGGTCGCCGTTTTTTTGCTTGAAAACGCATTTTTAGACATTGCAGATTAAATTGGTGAACAAATAAGTTATGAACGACTGTTTTAGAATTCCAGAAAAATATAAAGTGAAAAATTGCGGCCCATAAGGGGTACTTATTAAAAGCTAAAAAATCGTGGCCAATAAGACAGCCCGGCCCTTAAGGGAGTGGCCCATAAAGGATCCGGGAGTGTACTTAACTTAAAAATAAAAGAAGGAACGCAGAAGTTAACTAGGCTGAGTGGACAATAATGTAACAAATAAAATAAATAAAATTAAATTTATGATTTTTTTTGTTAAATAAGGTCTTTTTTATTTTCAAAATGATGCGGTTCATTGGACAAAATTTCCAAATCTACTTCTAGCTTTGGCGGTGACTGGGAACTATTGAGTGCATTCTCGCAGTCTATCGTTTGTGAAAATCCAAAAGGAATTGAAGCGCGCCGAACTGATGGTTCTACTAACCCACTTGTGACACACATTTCAAAGGAATTGGGATTCTGGTGTTACAATAACGACCAAAGTGGAGTTTCGTGTGCCGATTTCGAGGTACGATTCTGCTGTGCCAAGTGGGCCGACGGATCAGACTGCTCCGAAGAGGGTTATGAATGGAGTGCCTTCCTCAATCAGGATCGGGCTTGCCACTTTATACAATATTCCAACCCATATTTTCCAACTGGGAAAACTGTCAGTGGTCTATAATTGGAAATTTTATGTTGATTGATGAATTACTATTTGTGTTTGAAATCAAACTTTGCTATCTAATGCACTATCTAAACGTCTTTTATAACTATTTTTTCACGATTTTTGTGGCAGTCCAGTTAGGACTGCCCACAAAACTATAAACCGACTGTACCAAGCCCTGAATCAGGATTCACCCGACGGTATTGGTGATATGGAAACGACTTCATACTATGGTGAGTTTGACGTCTGTTCAAATCCAATTGGTGTTGAAGCCCAAATGGTTAGCGGATCCACCGGCGAAAGCGGAGTGACTCATATTGACCCCAACCTCGGATTTTGGTGTCTAAACGAAGAAAATAATGGAAACTGTGCAGATTTCGAAACGCGATTCTGTTGCCCATCATTAACCGATCCAGATGCCAATGGAACCGTTTTTGTTATGGATGGAACGTGCGATGATCCCGATTACTACTGGACAAAATGGCTTAACACAGATTCACCGGTTGGCTCCGACGGCGACTGGGAGACGCTTCGTGCCATGGCCCGACAAAACGTGTGCTCTGCACCTACTGGTATTCAGGCTAAAACTGACGGACCAGTCAGGGTTCGACATTTATTATCATTTTTTTGTGATTATATAGTGAAAGGACCTGAATTGTAGATAACATTTTGTGCGTTAGCTAGATTTAGGTACTAGTGACAGAATAAATAAATATATGTATACAGTTGGTGACGTAACGAAATAACACTTTCGTTTCCGATTTTTTCGTCAAAAACTGTCAACTTGTTATGTCATTTTTGCCCAAAAAACGCCCAAAAACTGGCAACTTGTGTTATGTGACATAACTTATGTCAACTCGTTACGTCACCAACTGTATAAACATATATTACTAAACCATAACGTATTATTATGTACATTATGGAAGCATAACTTCGCAAGGGGTACACGTGAAAATATACCAGCCCCTTGGTCTTGCAATTGTGCTATTTTTTCCTTCCAGGGCATACCATCCAGGTATATTGGAATCGCATTACAATTGAGTCCCTAATAAATTTATTTACTATGGGACCAACCAATTTTAACATCTATTGAACGTTTAACCCTTTGGTTAGGCTCAACTGACAACTTTCACATCCACAAAGAATCTGGTTTTTGGTGTATCAATGCCGAAAATCCGTCCGAGTGCGCGGACTTCGAAGTGCGTTTCTGTTGCCCTCGTTATAAGACCGGCGAGTGTGATGATGAGGGCCACGTCTGGACCGGTTGGTACAATGACGAGTGGAACAAGAAGAATGAGCGTCTCTGGGTTTCGAACCAAGATGAACTCGAACTTCTTCAACCATATGGTGACGGTGCTGCATGTGCAAACCCAACCGAGTCTGAAATTCGCGTCCGGCCTACTGGCTCTACCTCCTTCCAGTCGGACATTTGGGAATACTCAACGCACTTAATTCAACACTTGAGTCCAACTGGATATAAGTGTTATAATGAAGAGCAGGGGGCTTTCGACTCTGAGGGACTTAGGTACCGCTGTGTCGATATGGAAATCCGATTTTGCTGTCCAAATAATCTCCAAGCTAGAGTTTAAAATTGGACATTGTACGAAAGTTCCTTCCATTGTCAAAACTGGTCTTAGTAAGCATAACTAATTAAAATTTAAACTATTGAGCTGATTTGGAGGCAAAAACACTTTTTGATTATAAATCGAAACTTTTTTTATATTTTAATCATAGTTGTTGGTTCGAGAACGTGACTTTCCATGTTGCAAGAGCGCGACACTTTTATAAATACACTGACATGAAATCCGTGCCGATTCCGGAATTTTCTTCAGAACTTGACACATTATAAGAGATCATTGTTTTAAACGTACGTACGTATCTTTGGACAATTAAAGAGTGATCAATATTTAACCTCGCATATTAACACAAACCAGTGATTATTCTGACTAAACAGAGCCCGGAATAAAAAAAAGCGAGTGCACCAACTTATAATAATAAACTCTATATAAGTTGGACAATGTGATCAACCAGGCTACGAGTGGACTAACTGGCTTAATAATGATTCGCCCGATGAAGATGGAGACTGGGAAACACTATCCCGCTTCGATGCCAGCCAAGCTTGTCAAAATCCAATTGCGGTTCAGGCAAACCCCGTCGATCTCGGCTCAACTGCGTATACCCATATTGACACAGATATGGGCTTCTACTGTATTAACGAAGAGCAGGGATATGGAGGAGTTTGTGCCGATTTTGAGGTGCGTTTCTGTTGTCCAAAAATGCAGGTTGGCGAATGTAACAAAAAAGGATACGAGTGGACAGCTTGGTTGGATCGCGACGACCCTGATGGCACAGGTAATCAAAAGTTCAAGAAATTATAATTTTTGTTTTACAAAATGATGTTTTTATCCATTATTTTGTACTTTTTTCCGTTAAGTTCATTTAATTATGTTTTCAAAACATTTTATGAAATATTTCATGAGAAAATTTCCCTGGCGTTTTTTTGAGTTTTTTATAGCTTACTCCAGATCTAGTTATACATGTATTTTTTGTGAATGATTTTTATAACTTTCTGAACAAATATCTCTTGTTTTTATGTGTAAGTATGACTTTTTCAGGTGATTGGGAGAATCTCCATGCCTATGAACCAAATCAAGCATGTGCTGAACCTATTGCGTCCAAAGCGATGGACAATTTGGTCGGTGTCTCCGGCAATAGTGACTCCGTTACCCATCTCGATCTTACTGGCTTTTATTGTTTGAATGATGAGCAGCCTAATGGTTTACCATGTTCTGATTTCTCCGTCAGTTTCTGTTGTCCAGTTGAAGACGATGTCACGTGTAAAGAAGCCGTCTGCGATGGCAACGAATGGTGCTTGGAGACTAATGAAGGTCCCGTCTGTAACTGTGGTGATGATGACTTTTCAGACGATTGGGATACGGAAGATTTTGTTCGCGGCGAAGACGGCGAATGTCTCCCAGTCAGGGATCGAAATTCCGATCGCAGTCAGGCTGTTTTTGTGATATTAGTTTGATCTTGTTATTTTTGCGTAATTTTAGCGTGGTTGTTATGAAAAAAATTATCATTTAATTAATGATTAAATAGAATAATTGTGATTGATTGTAGGCTACAATCAGACGCCATTTCGATCCTTGTTTCTAGTTGTTTCCCCTGTCGTTAATGGAACCATCACGGCCGGCGACTGCTCCACCTTTGGTTATGAGTGGACAGCGCCAATGAGCAAGGATACGCCAGATGGCGGTGGAGATTATGAATACTTCCACATGTACTCACCGGAAGAAGCATGTGCTAATCCAACCGGTATTCGTGCTACTGGCCCAGATCTAGGATTCACAAATTGAGTCAAGTTTGTCAATGAGATTGTTGTTAATTCCGAAGGGTGTAAATTGCCCTGTTTGCGGTTGTCTTTTCATATTAATGGCTTCTATGTACCCAGAACACAAATCTTAGCATCTTGTGATTCATGAATTGGAAAATAGTTTGACTGTGACAAAAAGTGTATCTTATTCATACTTACTTATGTCACTTAATTGAGTGAGCGATTTTATACGTTTCTAAATGGTATAATTTTCTAAACTAAATGGATATTCTCAAGCCTCACTTTACCTACACCACCTGAGGGGTTATCTTACCTTTATAAACGCTTAAAAAGCGGTAAGATAACCCAACTTTGGTAAGATAACCCGTCAGGGCATTTAGTTTAATAATTGGAAATCACGATACGTTTTGGTCAAAAAAGTGGTAACATAACTCAACCTTGGTAAGATAACCAATGGTAGGATAACCCCTTAGGTGGTGTATTTCCAATTTTATGGTATGTAAATCCTCACTAGATCCAACGACCAGTTCCTGGCCGATTCACATCGATATGATTATGGGATTCTGGTGTGTCAACAGTGAACAAGCGGATACTGGCTTATGTCAAGATTTCACGGTCGAATTTTGCTGCCCAAAGATGGCTACCGGAGACTGCTCACAAGATGGCTATGAATGGAGCCAATTCTATAACAATGATAACCCAGAAGATTCCGGAGACTGGGAATTACGCGCTGAAACCATGTGTGCAAACCCCATTGCAGTAAAGGTCAGGGATTCATTCTAATTATGAAACCCATTTTAATAGCGACATTCGTTATTTTTAATGTATATATATTTATTCGATAGATAGTCAATCGTATGTACACCAGAATAGTGCGAAGGGTTTGAATTTTGCTCGCGAATAATCAACAACACGCTCTAACGTGATTCAACGTAGGGCCAGAAGAATTTTAATTAACATTTTAGAGAAATTTTAGAGAAGTTCTTATAGAAATTTTTCATACATTTCACTACATTAACAAAAAGTACAATGAAAACATCTATGCTGCATACAGTTTGCAAGTACAGTCCTTACTCTCAATACGGACGCACTCAATAAGGACGCTTCCTTCCAATACGGACGATTTTTATGGAAAAGTGTCCCCAAAACAGTCGAAAAATGGACCCTTTATGACAATTCACTCCAATACGGACGCTATTTGCGAGAATCAGAAACGTCCGTATTGAAAGTAAGGACTGTACTTCAAATTTCATTTTTTAAAGCTATGAAACATAAAAATTTCGAAACCTAACTCAAGGCTGAAACACTTTCCGGTAATGTTTTTAATGACGTTACTCACATCGACAACGACGTCGGATTTTGGTGCATCAATGACGAAAATGGTCCAGCTGGATGCGAAGACTACCGAGTCAGTTTTTGTTGTCCAGGTGCCATGGAAGGCAGTTGCGACGCGTACGGTCACTCTTGGGGCTCGTGGCTCGATATCGACGATCCAGAGGGATTAGGCGATATGGAAATTTTGACATCATTCTCGGAGCATCAAGTGTGTGACGAGCCAACTGGTATCATGGCCCAGGTAGGCTGTCAAAACCGATTTCAGGATATCTTCGTCAAAAAAATGTCAAAATTTAAAAAAATTAAATGTAGTCTAAATTCGGTGTGAACAGCCTAATCACAGGTCTACAATGGAACAGAAACCGATGCATTTACTCGAATCAGCACCCAAGAAGGCTTCGTTTGCGAAAATGATATTTTTAATATGTGTGCCGATTATGAAGTTTCTTGGTGTTGTCCTAAATGGGGCAAAGGAAATCTCCACTGTGACATCAAGGGTTTTGAATGGACCAGTTGGATCAATGAGGACAATCCAGCAACATCAACTGGCGATTGGGAAACACTGTAAGAATATAAGCGTTAATAGATCGTAAAATAATATATTATTTGTATAGCACGTCGTATGCAGAACGTAAAGCTTGCTCAAATCCAATTGGAGTTCAAGCATATCCAACAACTGCCGGTTCAACAGAAGTAACACACATTGATGAAAATTTGGGATTCTGGTGTGTCAACGAAGAACAAACCAGTGGCCCATGTGCCGACTTTGCTGTCAGGTACGGCTATTTTTGTATTTTTTTCTCTTGAAAGTTTTGTTAAAATGTTTTTAAAAAGCTAATTTGACGAATAAATCTAAACCACAAATTGTAGATTTTGCTGTCCTCAATTCGAACAAGGTGACTGTGACCGAGCTGGTTACGCCTGGACCAATTGGCTCGATAACGACGATCCAATGGATGGTGGTGATTACGAAACAATTGGAGAGTACTCATCTAATCAAGTGTGCGAAAATCCAGTTGCTCTTCAAGCCCAGGCGCGCTCGTCAGGCTCAACTGCCGTTACCCATGTAGATATGGAATGGGGATTCTGGTGTGCCAATTCGGAGCAGCCTGATGGCGACTGTGCCGATTTTGAGGTGCGATACTGTTGTCCAAAAATGTCCGAGCTTACGTGCGAGCAAGAAGGTTACGCATGGACCGTCTGGTTGGACAGTGATGATCCCGATGAAGATAGTGGTGATTGGGAAAACAAGGACAGCTTCTCGGCTAATGTCGTCTGTGCGACACCGACCGCCGTCCAAGCACAGGTCAAATCGGGTTCAAGCGGCTCAACCGAAGTTACGCATTTGGACAATGATCAGGGATTCTGGTGTATTAATGACGAGCAGCCCAAAGACGCACAATGTGCCGACTTTGAAGTGCGATTCTGTTGCCCACAGGAATATCGAAACCCATGTGAAACCGTCAATCTTCGATGCTCGGAGAATCAACACGTTGTGTATGAGTCCGTTAACAGCACATACAGTGAATGTGTCTGCGCCTGTGATGCCGGATATGTTCTCAATGTTACCAGTAATCGCGTAGACGGTACGTATCTTATACACCCCCTGTGCAGTTATCTTTCCACCAAATTTTTCAAAAAGCGGAAAGATAACTGCACCGACGGGGCTGAGCGGAAAGATAACTGCGCAGGGGGTGTATTCAAAATATAAAGGCTTGCGTAATAAAGACCGATTTATTGTTTTCAAAAAAGCGAACCGTATTAAGCATACACAGAGTTCTGATATCAAAATAGATTTGATAAAAGATTTAAAAATATTATATTTCAAGTATGTTATACTATTTAAACTTATACAGGGTTTCCAACCTAGACTGTTACATTTTTGCTGCTTTATGTAAGCCTAAACAGCAGCAAAAATGTAACAGTCTAGGTTGGACACCCCGTACTAGAAATATGTGAATTTTGAGAGCTATATTCGGCTCAGATGACCTTTATTTGGAACAAATCAAAAAGACTCCCTCTTGAGTCGAGAGTCTTGACTTCTTTATTTGGACGGAAATTTTAAAATGTGTTTTTTAGAAAATTGGGTTTGCGAGCGAACTCATGGAACATGTGTTAGATTTTATAAAAACGCAAAGACATGGAGCGATGCTCGTGACTATTGCAACTCTATTAATGCCGATTTGGTTTCTGTACTTGACGACACATACCAAGCTTGGGTAAGAAATAAAATTATAAAATACGGATGCATTATTTTTTAATACCACTGAAAAACGTCTTTTGTTTAAAATCTGAAACTCAATGTGATTTGGACCCAACTGTTTAGATTTCGAAAATTTTTACTTATTGTTCTAGCTTGACGTGTTATGGTCTGGCGCTTATTGGATTGGCCTCAATGATATTTCGGCGGCCAACTCCTGGGTTTACGATAACAATGACAACAATGGATTTACCAATTGGCAAGCAGGTCACCCACTCGATATTGAGCCTTACAATTGTGCCCGAGTCGCGCCCGATGGACGATGGCAGAGTGGCCAATGCGATTTTACCAACGATTTCTTCTGTATGATCAAACGTAAGATTAAGAGCTAGATACAGGTGGACAACGTGTGTATAGTTTGCCGATAATATCTGATAATTTAAGCAGCGTATAAAGTGAGGATAGTGAACAACTGTTTTGCTCCAAAGGTGTTAAGGTAATTCATATTTAAAATAACTGGGTAGAGCGTTTGGCAAAATAATTGTAAAATAGCGATACGTTTCGGTCCTAAAAGGAGTAAAACAGTGTTGGAAAAGTTGGCCATGGAGTAAAATCACCAAACTTTCTTAAGATAACTGGTTAGGGGACGTAGTTTTCAATTCCAATGACTGTCAAACATGTTACAGAGATTAATCGTATTTGAATTCAGAGGTCGAG
>SCLG01000060.1:499346-513887 GCA_004367875.1 Oikopleura albicans
TCTGATAGTAGAGCGTTTGGCAAAATAATTGTAAAATAGCGATACGTTTCGGTCCTAAAAGGAGTAAAACAGTGTTGGAAAAGTTGGCCATGGAGTAAAATAACCAAACTTTCTTAAGATAACTGGTTAGGGGACGTAGTTTTCAATTCCAATGACTGTCAAACATGTTACAGAGATTAATCGTATTTGAATTCAGAGGTCGAGGAAGAATGTATCTTAGATACGTCTTGCACAGCATCACTCACCGAGTGTGTCGATTTCAATGAGTGCATCAATAAGAATGGCGCCCTTACTGTCACTGGAACGAATACGACCAGCAACGAAATCACTGTCGAGTGTGCCGATTCAGATACTTACCCAGATTAGGATTCAAAAGGCTCAGAAAAATATTATACACCAGATATACGGTATATAATATTCCTTTATCTTCTATACCGTTGTTTTGTTTGACTCTATTTCCCATTATCATGGTTCATTTACGGCCATAAAAAACAAACAGCCGCGGTCGGACAAAAAATTTGTTTCTTTGATCACGAATCCTTATCTAGCGAATAACGGAGGGAGCGACGGAGTCCTGAAATGCGTCTGTGATGGCAAGAATGACTGTTCTTGGGAATCGGACGATTTCGTCGGGGAGTTAACCGAAGACGGCATGTGCATTACGGATCATGTCTGCCCAGTCTCGTAAGAACAATATATTAACGATAAAATGTTTTTTCCGCATAAGGATAATAGATGCGTCAAATGATTAAAAAATGAAAATGAAAAGTTGATTTAGATTAAACATCTAAACTTTTAATCATTTTGAATAACACAATTTTTCAGATTGTTCAAACTTTACGAGGGACAACTTCAAATCGGACGTAATCGATTTATTAATGATCCCACACACAATACATTGCAAGCCGACTTGTACGATAATTCGATGGCCGAAGTGCTCGGAAGAGTAGAAACTAGCGCAATCGGTGGATTTTTGGGCCGTGCCACACCAGACACTTGCATCCAACGAACAGTCGGATTTGGCGGGGACTGGCAGGGCAGTGGTGTCGTTTTTGGCGGACTTCCTGAGGTAAATGGGGATTGCGGATGGCAAATGTTCTTGAATTATGATACCATTGTGGACAAAAACTTCATTGAGCTTTACTACCCACCTGGCTTCATTTTCGCCAACACGGTGGCTTACATGTTGACTGGAGACGGTGTTACGGTCTCGGTCAAAGAAGATAATGTACTCCGTATGGACTTTGATGCCGCCCAGGCAACGACCACACCTGGTCTTAGGACGTTTAGTTAAGGGATGTGAATCGCACTCGTTATGAGCTTTATTATCGCAATTTCAAAGTTCTTTTGAAAGATTTCGAGAGAATTTATAAAATCTAATGCAGGTTTTGAAGGTCCAATTTAGAATACTCTTGTATGAATTGAGTTTATGTTCTCAAATTATCTCAAAAATTATAACTTATTTCAGTTTAAAACATTTATTATCGGAAGGAACGCTGTATAATTAATTATGTTAATTCTCTGACATTTTTTTGTTAAATAGAAACCTTTGTGGAATTTGCGACCTAGGGCATGGAAACCAGTCATTAATTGCTCTTCAAAATGTTTGACTATTTCCTGGTCAAATAACCCTAAAAATTGGTAATATATCCTTCCTAAATTGGTAACTTTTCAGTACTTCGGTAGTAAATTATAGGCACATAATGTAATTTACATTCAGTACATTATGATCCATTGTAACATCCCTGGCTTAGTTGGGCAGTTGATAACCCAGTATTATGCGATACAAGTGTTGCTGCTAACCCAGCTATTGGTCCATCCACCTTCATCGTCCTCGACTGCCTCGAAGGCGACGATAATGGTGGCGTAGATATGGCATGGGACTGGGCCGAAGGCAACTTCTTAGCCATTATTTGGCCGGACGTTTTACCAGACCATGTCAGTGTTTGCCCTTATGGATTCGGTGTCAAAATTGTCGAAAGTTGTAGTAGTTTCTGACAAGTAGCGGTAGTCTCATTATATAACAGTAACGGCTGATGTACCACAGAGTTGTTCATATCACTTCCAAGCTTTGTGTTTATTTCGAATATCTGAATGAGCTTTACATTCAACTTAAATCATAAACTTGAATACTCGTCCAGTCGACTGCAGTCAGCTTCCCATTACAGTGATTTAAATCTTATTTTCACAAAAATGCCCTTATTTAGATTAAACGCCTATGATACCAACAATTGTTAACTTACATTTGTAAGTTATAAATCATGCAAAAGTGTTGATATAAGACATACCATAAATNCACCTTCATCGTCCTCGACTGCCTCGAAGGCGACGATAATGGTGGCGTAGATATGGCATGGGACTGGGCCGAAGGCAACTTCTTAGCCATTATTTGGCCGGACGTTTTACCAGACCATGTCAGTGTTTGCCCTTATGGATTCGGTGTCAAAATTGTCGAAAGTTGTAGTAGTTTCTGACAAGTAGCGGTAGTCTCATTATATAACAGTAACGGCTGATGTACCACAGAGTTGTTCATATCACTTCCAAGCTTTGTGTTTATTTCGAATATCTGAATGAGCTTTACATTCAACTTAAATCATAAACTTGAATACTCGTCCAGTCGACTGCAGTCAGCTTCCCATTACAGTGATTTAAATCTTATTTTCACAAAAATCCCTTATTAAGATTTTAACACCTATGATACCAACAATTGTTAACTTACATTTGTAAGTTATAAATCATGCAAAAGTGTTGATATAAGACAAACCATAAATATGACATATACAGTCCATGCGCGCACAACGCGACAGTACACAATGCGACAGTGCGCACACAACGCGACAGGTTTTGGCCTAATGGAAAGTGCGCGCACAACGCGACACTTTTTTCTCCTTAAAACATCAATTATTTATAAAAAAGAAATTATTGAATAAAACATTTCATAAACCATTTTTTTTTCAAAAGGAAATTTTATACAGAAACATTTTGGTTCATAAACTAGATTTTTTTTTATTTATTGTCTATTTTTTTCGTTATTGATTTTTAGATCATCATTTTAAGGTATAGCCTATACGGTATAGGGTTAGGCACATTTTGCTCAAATACTAAATTTAACTCGACATATTGGTCACCAAGGTTTTCAAGCTCCAAGTTTGATATTGGCTCAAACTTAACCTATTCTGATAATAAACCCGGTTTTACCGACGTTTTTGACCTATCGCGAAGAACAAAATTAAGACAATTTATTCGATAAATGCTAAAAATATTTTAATTTAATCAAAGTCCAAAAAATTTAAAATTGTGTTTATTTGGATGTTTTGTGAATTATAAAAACAGTTAAAAATCACTATTCTATATCTTGTGATGCATTTAGTGATTGTTGTGCACACAACGCGACAGTGCGCGCACAACGCGACAGTTTGCACACAACGCGACAGGTTTTGGTCAAGTGAAAGTGTCGCGTTGTGCGCGCATGGACTGTACATGTATAATGCATTTATTTTACGTTTTGACACCTATAGAACAGTGACTATTACGACGCCTACGAAACCAAATATGGTGACGGTGAAGTTCAAGTTTACGAAACTTTCACCAATCCACTCGTCTTGCGAGACGGTAGTGACCGTGATATCATCAGCCAAAACATTGAGGTTGTGCTCAACATTCGTCATGATTATGATCTTGATGTCGAGGACATTAACGATCTTCTCATTTTCCGAATCGCCCTATTGCCCAAAACGTGGATGGACGACTATGGTGATTGGATAAGAAAAACAGCATCCGAAATGTCCGCATGCTTAAACGCCATGCTTGACGACAAGGCCAGTGTTCCAAATCAAAAATAAAACGAGATAAAGAGTATCACCCTGACACCAACGCCGAATTTTGAACCACTTTTTTGGGCCAAAATTTTCCAAACATTCCGCCTACGCCCTGCGCCGTTATCGGGTCAAAATTTGTCCTCAAAATGTTGACCCGATAATGGCGTATGGTGGGGGTATTTGTTAGCATAAAAATATAAAATGTTACTCCGGTATGAAAGATATTTGAGATGAACGCAAAAAAATCGAAAATTAACTTATATTCTCGAAACAATTTAGGTATATTTTAATTGTGCCTTAAATTTTCCAACACTGGATAAGGCCAAGGTCGACCCCTCGCTGCGTCGAAGTAATCAACGAAGTCATAACCCCAAAAAAACTTACCCAGTGCCTGAAGGTTACGACTTTTTGAAGGATAAACCGAAGAACAATAAGAATAAGAAGAATAAATGGAACAAAAACAAAAATAAAAACAAATGGAAAAATCGACCAAAAATGTCACCGGATGCATGGGCGAAAAAGCAAGCAGCACGAAACGCGCGACTGGCTCAAATGAGTTAAATGAAACCATTTTTGATAATAAATGTGTATTGCAATAAATTGGTCGAGATCCAATATTTCTATCAAAAACCGAATAAACATTTGAAATAAATGAATCTAACGGAAGTTTGACTAATCAGTATGTTTATTTAAGTATGACAGTGGTTTCCAAACAGTATACGGTTTAAAGGGATACAATTTTTTGTCAGGAAACATTAAACTATACAGTGTGGCCCAACAATGAATCAGCCCGAGTAAATTTGTGCACGCATTTCTATCTGATGAAACAATATAAAACTGCTCTCACAAGTTTGCTTTGTCTGATTCATTGTTGGACCACACATTTTATTTATTTGAGTCTTCTAGCTTCATCCGAGAAGTCATTTTATCTGTTCTTCGACGGTTTCTAAAGTCATATTTCCGGTTTAAAAAAAAAAAATAACAAAAATTGGTAGATTTCGACGGCGACTGGGTACAAGTTTAACTACCCAGTTTAGATAACAAATTGTAAAAATGATTTTCGCCAGTCACGATGTATTCTGTATTAATGTACTCTGTAATTATTACCTAGACGCTCATTTAGTTCATCGATTTCAGCTTGAAGTCGGTCAAGGATTTTTGAACAGTTTGCGTCAGTAGTTGGGGTTACTGGACTTGTTGTCGAAGTTGGTGTTGATGATATATTTGTCGTTGATAACATGCGAGTGGTTGTTGCTGATGTCGGTTTAACAGTACTTGCAACAGTACTTGCAGGCGTGATCGACTATAGATTCAAAATAAAAAAACATACAAAATTACGGAGTTTATGCATTTGGGAATTTTTTTGTCTATTTTTGTTTTGTTTAGAAATTGAATCCGTGCCTTAAATGGTTCATCGCTCATCGCTTGCTCATTTTTGGGCACTTTCTTTTGTGACGGTGAGGTCGTTATATTTGTTATTTGACTAGAAATGAAATAATTTGAACTTTTATGCATACTCGAAAACACGTTTTAACTCCTACGACCCCAGTATTAATTTCTCGTTACACCCCCGACAGTGCCATACATGTATAACATTGTCTCATTAATACTATGTGTGGGTTACTCTTCGTTTCCATTTTTTTATAGGCCAAGTCAATACCGTAGAACCCAAAGATGACATCAGTGAATCGCTGCCGGACATAAATAGTTCTGTAACATAAAATATACTTTATAGTAAGCTTAATGTAGCCATTGGTCCTTTTCTGATATTTATTTCAAACAAAGAAGATCTTCAAAAATGATCTGTTAAAAATATTTTTATAGTACAAACCTATTTTTATAGTACAAACCTATTTTTATACCTATTTTTTAGTAACAAACCTAGTTCCATTTTCTTGATGCAATCGAAGTTGTACGAATTCAAGGCACTCTTTCTTTGTAAGCAGCGTTTCGTCTTCCCACATCAACTTGTTATTCTTACAATCTTATGTTTTAACATGGTTACATTTACTCGATTCAAATTTTATCAAAAAATAAACGGTGTAAACTATGTCACAAACTATCATATGTATGTTACATACAGAATGTATCATATGATATGATACAAAATACTCTTGAACGCGTTTTCCTTTTTCAAATTTGTTTCAAAAACAAAAATCTACTCTACGGATAGAACTCTAATTATATAAAAATAACCAAAAAAACGCCGAGAATTCATGTGAGACGCTGAGTAGTACATTTGAAGTGTATATACATACTTTTGTACATAATAATAGTTAGTTCGATTCTACTCAACCTTTCTCAGTTGTGACTTCGTTCTTTATTGATACCTTCTCTGGCTTCGTATTTTTTGTCACTATATAAGGGTTACTATGGGTATGTGACATAAATGACTTTGGTATACTTATGAGATAATCGCATCCTTCAAAACATTGCCGTTCTTCTACTTGGCCATGAACTCCCATACAATCTCCGGCACGCAAGCTGCCCGAAATAAAACTCCCATCTAAATATTTTAGTAATTTGTAAGACTAAAATCTGTACGACTAAAATATTACCAACACAACGGCGTGTTCTATTCTGAATTCCACATGAATCAGTGCATTTTCCCCAACTGTTCCAATTGGTCCAATACATATAACTAGCTGGTTTGCAAAAGTTCCGCCATGAGCGCCGCGAAATAACTTGTCGTATTGATTGATCTCCCGCTGATCGTCGATTACTTGCATAAAATGATAGCTTACAAATAGTACCATTTACCAAAGTAGATGTCGGTAAGACCGTTGTTGCTTTTACATCCCCTTATCAGAGTTTGGTACAAAGAGACATCAACTTGGTGACTTAATTCACAAATAAAAATATACCGACCAAAATTTTGCTATTGTTGCGAGGATGTCAAAATTTGCTCTATTTGGGTATTTTGTCTTGGATTCTCTCGTGCTCGCAACAGTACCAAAATCTCGCTAGTGGATTGGGCCATCGCGTGGATTGTTCTACAATAATGAAGACAAAGCAATTCACAAAACTATTAATAGTCGTTTACTCAGAATGAATCATTAACTCTGACCTTGGTATCCTGCATACTCAGTCGTGATAAGGTCACAGTATGTGTGATTCAACTCTTTGTCTGCGCAGTTGAAATGCGACAAATGTGGAAAACAAGTGTTGTTAAACGTGTGAACGTAGTTGGAGTCTGAAAAAGAGTCAAAAAATAAAATTTTCAGGTTCATTGATTCCAATGTTCATGATATTATCGGTTATTGTACTATACAAACGTTGCATTTACTGAATTTTTTACCTGCAGTGAATAAAATATTTATTGCCGACCGCATCGTAGCGCGCCAATCTTCACTCCAAATACTGGGACATTTAAGATTCGACGTTTGTGCACTAAATTTGCTTCTGATGGAATCTTTTTTAATTGGAATACCCTACTATAGGGTCGTATAGTTACAATAGCTTACGTACGTGTCGCCTTTAATACACCATCCCATACGTTAACGCAACGGATTTTCCCCCAAAAAGCGTTGCGTTAACGTAAGGTGTGTTCTGTGAACGCTAGGTCAGTTAAAAACTTATTAAAACCCGTATGGGGATCGACCATAAAAGTTAGTATTTTTAAGGTGTTCCTGAGATTCAGCTGAGTGTAGTCGTAAAATTCCATCGCTTGAATTTGCGAGAATGTACCATTTACTATTGCCTAATTTTTAAAACGTTGCGTTAAGAGAAAAAAAGTTGGGAGCAAAAAAGGATTGCGTTAACGTATAACCGCGGCAATGGTTAACCGTTGCGTTAACGTATGGGGTGGTGTACAACGTAATTGAAAATTTAGGGAGGCACATTCTTCAAGATTCCGATCTTACAAATATCATAAGCATTATCTTCATCATTCTCAATTCTAAAATATAGGTACGATAATATTTCACGATACTAGACGCATCCTTTGAAAAAATAACTGTGTGAAATTTCTTTGATAGTAAGGATTTATATATTATATACACATTTATATACACCCCTACCCAGTTATCTTACCGAAATTCCCGCTCCTTCCCTTTTCTGGCCAGAATTTTGACCAATAATTTTCCAGGAAACCCCTTTATATATTAAGCACTGCACAGTTATCTGACAAATACAATTTGGTTCTCATGTGTCTAAAGCGGTTACTTTGGCCATAACTTTTGTCTCACATGGTTAAAAAGTCTCCCAGTTCGTTCTATTCCGCAAATATTCAAGCTTCAAGATTATATACTGAAAACTCTTAATCAAATTTCTTCGTTTTGAATATATTGTTCGTTAACCTTCAGGGCAAGGTCAATATCTTAATTTCATGGCAAAGTCATTGATGAATATGCAAATAAAAAGGTGTGTTCGTTAGTACGTCAAAAATCCATTCCCTCGGCGAGGGTAATTGAACTTGATCTTCGTAGACAGGGCTCGTTTATATATGTTCTATTTTAATTATAAATGACCAAAATTTTTTTTGCGTTCAAAATAAAACGGGCCGTATTTTAAGAATTCTACTTCGCGTAATTCTGTCCAATCAACAATCGAAAAACATGTTCGGAGCTCAGTTAGAACCAAAAAACCCTGCGGTTCTAGGTTGTTCGTAGAAATATTATTTAGACTAGATTTTTCGACAGTTCGTTGCTGAAATGATCCGTTGACGAATTTTTTTACTTGAAGAGTTTTAAACGAAATTGCTCGTCAAAATAATTTCTTTTGGGAAAAATTTAGTACTTTTAGAAGATATTTTGTGATGAACAGATATTATGACGCGTTTGAGCAATGTTTAAGAAACAAATTTTAAGAAAAAAATACTCATCATTTAGAACTCTCGTTGTTATTTAAAAATGTTAAATATCGTTTCGAAGCTTAGGTTAAAATGATGAAATAAATCTTTCACAAATTGTAGTTTTTCATGATGGTCTTCACTAAACTTCTCTTTCCACCATTTAATGCCGGCAAATTTAAATGAGCCAAATTAAACAAAATTCTGCAGAATGACGCGTTCCAATTATCCATATTATTTGTACTAAAGAATATTTCCTAAGACGCAGTTGAATGGTAATTCCCACAAAATCGATCATCCTTTAACAATATTTGTATATGATAATTTACGGAGTGTATTTTTTAATCATGCTGAAAATGGCAGAAGGGTTTGTTAGATTGGGGCTTTGTTTTATTAGTTGTCAAGATGTCTTCTTCAGAATGGAAGTCTTGGAGTATACAGCAAAAAATTGCAGTAGATATTATGTTGAAAATTATAATATATAAATAAAACTTACATCTAACGAATGTTTATCGTACATGCTTTTCATATTTTACTGATAAACGTATCAATCAAAAGTAAATTCAGAGGGGTTGCTAAATAGTTATGCGCTGCATGATGTGACGTATTGTTATTTTAATCTCGCTTCTAGATGAATCCACGTGGTGTCCCAAACCACACAAACGTGCACAACTGCCAATCTTTGTACATAGATTGGGACACCGCGTGGATTGAGCAGGAAGAGGGATTAAAATAATAACACGGTAGAACATATGTTATATGTAACCGACATATGATACCGATAATTCTCAGTTAAATTTAGTTTA
This sequence comes from Oikopleura albicans, assembly GCA_004367875.1. Classification (NCBI taxonomy): domain Eukaryota; kingdom Metazoa; phylum Chordata; class Appendicularia; order Copelata; family Oikopleuridae; genus Oikopleura; species Oikopleura albicans. The sequence continues at coordinate 508,760 of SCLG01000060.1, forward strand.
TGCCTTCTCTTAAAACCTGTTTGATGACTTTGACTTTTTGTTGGAACTTCAGAGCACTCACATAATTTAAGGTCCAAATTTTTTTCTGTCACTAATGAAACATTTTTGTTTTGTAGACTTTATTGATCATACTGAGCCGGCACAATGTGTTGCAGATGATAATAAGCATGACTATTTCATACTATAAGATCTTATAAGACAATTCTATCACTTTACCGTACTTTTCTGAACTTGTAATTGTTCGAAAAATATCAGCCCGATTATTTTACGATGACGAGAGCCGGAGCTTGGTTAGCGATGAAGTGGTACTAAGCCTACTTTTATGAACTTTTGGATTGCGATTGGGCACTGGCAAATGTATTTTTATAACACAATATAAGAAGTCGAATATAAGCAAAAGGATTGATATGATTTGCACAGTTATTGTATAATAAAGAAAGCGGGTTTTCTCGTACGAACGTGGAACGAAACAAGGTAGGTTTGAGTCCTAAATTGAAATATGAAGAAAATATACGGACTCCGGAGTGATTTTTTAATATCAGAACAAAATTAAAAGTAATATTCAAATAAGTCAAAAAAAAATCAAATGAGTCAAAAACAAAAAAATAAAAAAGTGTATCATAACAGCGCAATGCGTGAATGGTTTGCTACAGAAATGTTGACATCAAAATCAACTGCAACACAAGTTCCATAACTTATGGACCATAAAGGAACTACGAATTTTATCTACAATCTTATGACATGGAATCTTATGACATGGAATTTCAAAGGTGTTAAAAGGTTTGAATTTCAAAAATCTATACACCCACGTTTCACCGCGTTATTTTTCGGGAAATTTTTCCACCATATCGACCCAAAAATTATGACACTCCAGGTTAGTTATAATTTTTTTAACTATTGATAACATACAAACACCATACATTTCAATACTGTTGTTTATATTAATTTTATGTAGTGTATAAGTACCATATTTTCTTACCCGAGCTCGTTTGTGGGCTCGGGTATTATCCGATTTTTTTACCCGTTTTTACCCGCGGATAAAACACTCAGGTCGGGTAAGAAAAAATGGATTGTGCCGACCTCTGGTTATAAGTATGCGGCATACTGTATGCCCCATAAGGAGTGAAACATTACAGTCTAGATTATTAACTTGAATTTTGTGAACCCAAAACGAAAGCAAGGTGTGTAATCAAAAATAAAAGTGCAATTATTGTATAGTCCACAACTTACCTGACTACATGCCGAATGGGCTTCTTCTCCCAAATGGCACATATATTTGTCTGGAATCAGCCAAACGTCAAAGAACGATAACGGTTCTCGAGGGTGATTTTGCTCATCAAAAAGATATTCGGCGTTATTTGCAATTCTTTGCAAAGTGTAAACATTATGAAGATAAAAAATTTCGAGAGCCAATTTAAATAAGGTTGTTCCTATGTAAACTGCACGTATCGTCGGATGCCAAGTAACACTTTCCGGTAAACCATTAACATAGTTTAATTTCTGAAATTTATTGTTATTATTTTTTTCAAAATTTGGTCTTAAAATTTTAAACGAACAAGATTCAATAGGTTTACAAAATTTTGAAAACTGTATTTTACAGCTTTTTGAAAAATTATAACAAATAACTCTTTACGTGTACCTTAACGATACGATAGTTTGATAGTTCTTCCGAAACTTTTTGATACCTTCTATCGTCATGATTAACTGCTTCTGTTGTATATGTTTGCATAAGGTCCTGGAGTCGTACTTTTTTCTCTTGCACACTTAGTGCAACTGCAGAGAAAATATATAAAAAGGGATTAATAAAATATGCGCCGTTAATATAAATTCAACCGTTATNTATAAGTATGCGGCATACTGTATGCCCCATAAGGAGTGAAACATTACAGTCTAGATTATTAACTTGAATTTTGTGAACCCAAAACGAAAGCAAGGTGTGTAATCAAAAATAAAAGTGCAATTATTGTATAGTCCACAACTTACCTGACTACATGCCGAATGGGCTTCTTCTCCCAAATGGCACATATATTTGTCTGGAATCAGCCAAACGTCAAAGAACGATAACGGTTCTCGAGGGTGATTTTGCTCATCAAAAAGATATTCGGCGTTATTTGCAATTCTTTGCAAAGTGTAAACATTATGAAGATAAAAAATCTCGAGAACCAATTTAAATAACGTTGTTGCTATGTAAACTGCACGTATCGTCGGATGCCAAGTAACACTTTCCGGTAAACCATTAACATAGTTTAATTTCTGAAATTTATTGTTATTATTTTTTTCAAAATTTGGGTCTTAAAAGTTTAAACGAACAAGATTCAATAGGTTTACAAAATTTTGAAAACTGTATTTTACAGCTTTTTGAAAAATTATAACAAATAACTCTTTACGTGTACCTTAACGATACGATAGTTTGATAGTTCTTCCGAAACTTTTTGATACCTTCTATCGTCATGATTAACTGCTTCTGTTGTATATGTTTGCATAAGGTCCTGGAGCCGTACTTTTTTCTCTTGCACACTTAATGCAACCGCAGAGAAAATATATAAAAAGGGATTAATAAAATATGCGCCGTTAATATAAATTCAACCGTTATTAATACTTTTTATAATCCCGTTACAGAATAGGAACAGCAATAATTAAAATCTGCAACTCCCATAGCCTGCTGTGGGAAATTGGATGAAAACGGTTAAAGCACTGTTGACGACACGCTGGCTGCTTTGTTGTACATTCAAACATATGAGAACCATCACCATCATAAATCTGTTCACCAAGCGTTTCAATGGGCAAAAGCCGAAAAATGAAGACCGATACAACCCTATATAAAACATACTGTATAATTATGATTGGGGAGCGGGGTTACGCGCAATTGCACAGTCATGACTCATGGCACTGAGGCGTCTAGGGGGAAAAAATTTCTCCGAAATTATGCGTAAATTATGGGTCCCATTGTATTAAACCCACAAATGGCAGCAATATGTTCTCAACAAGCATTTGTAGAATTTTTTTGCGAGATAAATTTTCTGCGAAAAACGTTTCCGACAAAAAAATTTTTTCTGAAATCTGCCGCATAGTCATTGCCCTTTTTTTTCTCACGGAATTTGTAATCATGTTATTGCTTAAACGGGACCTTACAGTTAAATGAAATTTTCTCTTTAGAGTAATTACCATGCATATCCAAAAGGTGTCGAATACTTCAAAATTTTGGAGGTTAGATCGTTAAGAATGTCTGCTGTACCACCCATAATAAAATTTCAGAATTCTATGTTTTAATTTGTATTTTTCGTTCGATAAGGTTTCAAATTCAAAAACTGCAACGTTAAAATACAGTAGTTTAATAATAAAACGCAATGCCGTAAAAAATTGACAAATTAATGAGCGGTACGCAGCTGTGGTAGTCATAATTTTTTTTATTTCATGTACTATTTTTATACATAATCCATACATATATTTTTTTCGAGCTGGAAGAAACGTTTATAGACTATGTTTTAACACGATGTGAAAATAAAAAGGAAATGTTTTGTTGGTTAAGTTGGTTTTACGTTTGATTTTACCTTAACCCCGGCATTTTTGGTAGCTACCGGTATACCGCGGTAGTCCCTTATCACATAGGCTATACATTATCCATCATCATATTATACCTCTAGCGTACAGAAATCTCACAATTTTGAAATTGAATTATACTAATTTGCATTTTCAGTGTTTTGGAAAACTAACTGATAGTTAGAAATCTATGAGATCTTCGATTCAAGAACTAAAATGATTTAAATTAATTTATTGAAATTAAATAAAAATTGACTACAGAAACAATGTGACAGTAACAGTTTTAACTTTAAGTGTTAAATCGTTGTAACTAATAAAGATGCGATATTTTAGCCCACATTATTCCAGAAATTATTAACGTTGCCTTCCCAGTCATCCGAAATGGGCCCCTCTCCCTGAAGAGCTACATTGTCTGCTGGAGCGCCTTGGTTAACATCAAGACCGCTAAGATCAAATGGAAATCGGCGAGAACGCATTAACGGAATGCGTTGTTGAGCTGTAACGAAAGCAAACATAACTTAAATATAGTGTTTTTTACAAAGAACATCAATCAATATAGTATTTTTCAAAAATTTTCAACGAATAAATTTTTCAGGAACATGAAAATAGACTAAAACATACACTAGGGTTGCCAAATAAGGACTGCTAAAATAAGGCTCTATTATAGCCTATAACGTGATTGAATAATACACCCCCTGACAGGTTATCTTACCAGTAGATATCTTACCAAGATTGTGTTATCTTACCACTTTTTGGACAAAAATGTATGGAATTTTCCGCCTACGTCCTAAGTGGTTATCTTACTTAGGTTGGGTTATCTTACCACTTTTGGATAGTAAATGTTGATTTTCAAAGCTAAGTAATTAAAAGACAAATTTAAGTTGTCTACAAATTTTTATCATAAATTCGGAAAAAAAAACTCTACAATGTAAATTATGTGTAACATAGTGTTCTCTGGCGTAAAATCCTCGTCACCTAATCGTAACTTTTTAATCTATTTGACTACAGAACAAATATTTTGTACCACTTATACACTGTGAAGAATCGTAGTCTGTTCATGACATTCGGTGCGGTCCGTGTCCCAGACAACAAAAAAATATTGGTAATATTGATAAACGGCAAGATTGTTCTGCTGAAAAATAAATTTACTGGAAGACTTTACTTATTTTACCTGCAATTGAAAGTTTCATTTTATTATAATTCTATCGATCACTCCAATATTTTCCATTTTATACCAAAAAAAGTCTTGCATATTTATGAATCATGAGTCTTACAGTTCAAGTTGATGTCAATTAAAAATGAATAGAAATCGTTTTAATATCGAATAAGAAATACAACAAGAAGTTTCTTTTCTTTCTGCAAAAAACAAGGCATTTTCATCCGGCTCCAACTCAATTCTACGTACTTCGAAATACAAGAAATGATCTGAATTTATCATGAAGAAATACTTATTGGTTAAGTTTTGTTAATGTTAAGTTTTGTTAATGTTAAGATTGAAGAAGTTGAAGAAAATGGATGAAATGAATGAAACTGCTTGTCGTACAGATCGGCACTTTCCTCCTCCAAACTAAACATAGGTCAAACCAAT
>SCLG01000060.1:515705-537106 GCA_004367875.1 Oikopleura albicans
AAAAATAACGGGGTGGAATAGCGGCGGACCTGGTGTGATTTTTTTTTATTTTTTTTTTGCCAGAACGCCAAACATTTTAACCATTTAGTCGAACATTTAACATTAATATTAAAGCTGTAATGTCCTTTGGGAGTTAATTTGTTTTCAGAACTGATAAAAAATGTAATAAATATCAAAAAAAGTGTTATCTCAATTGCAAACTGTTATTTCACATGGGTAGTGCGTAGGCGAAAATGCTGGAAAAAATAAGAGCAAAAAATGACGAAAAAAGTGTTATTTCAACTGCAAACTGTTATCTCAAATGCAAACTGTTATCCCAAATGGTGTTATCTCACATGGTTATATGGTGTAGTCGAGGTGGAAAACGATGATAGATTTTTGGTCGAAAGTGGAATAGGAAAAAAGGAGAAAGTGAAGAAAGTCAAACACGGATAAAGGCAAGAATGAATAAATGCTAACAAGAAGAAAGTCGACTTCGAAAAACCGCTAAAGAGGATAAGGTAGAATTTGTCTCAAAAAAGAGACGAAGTCTACCATCGACGAAGTAGACATGTGACCAATTTAGTCGGTGCCGATCTCACTCACTTGCTCCACTACTGCTCATTATTTAAATAAAAGCACTAGACGGTCTCGAAAATAAAGCTCGACAACGTCTGAATTGGCTCCCAATAAAAATTCATTAATTGTGAAAAGGCTTTATTTGACAGATGTAGCGTTTCTGAACCTACATACACATTGCGTGGGCGTTTGCAAACATATAGAACGCGTTCTTTTAGTGTTTTCTTTTATTAAATGTAACGACAAAAACGAAAATCGACACAGAATAACCAATGTCAAGCTGGCAAAATATTAAAATTTGGTTATTATAATTGTCGTTTTTGGGAGACGGTTATTCTTCAATTACCTTCTTCAACTTTTTGTTGAAATTCATAATTTTCAATACTTCAAATAATCTCGCAATTTGAATGTTATGAGGGCACCGTCGGAATATACCGGTACGTGATTAAGATCGTACTTTACACCCCCTGCGCTATTATCTTTTCACCCGTTATCCTGCAGATGTTCCCGTTGGCTCCGTTATCTTGCAGTTTTTTTTCGGCCAATTTTACAGGAATCCCTATCTTTATGTGTTAAGCCCTGCGCTGTTATCTTGCAGATGTCCCCGTTCGCTCCGTTATCTTGCACATTTTTGTCATGCGATAGTTGCAAGATAACAGCGCAGGGGATGTATAACGATAAGACAGTACAATTGACTCATAAGTTATGAGTCATAATTAATGAAGTATAAATAAATATATTTATTCGTCATTTCAAAAAGCACAGAAACGTCCTAGGGAATTCGGAGTCAATTAAATACGTGCATCTCATTTGGTCATGCAAAAGTCACTTGGCACTAAGAATAATTCTGGATAATAACGGTAGCCACTAATTTTGCTGTCATGTTGTTTTATTGAATGTTCTGGCTCGATTCTCCATTCTTCAAAGTTCATCCTATAATGCGATTAAATAACAAAATCTAGACATTATTTTTGTAAACTTACTCTTCCTCCCAATTACCAGTCCATCCGCCAACATGAACGATGGAATTTTCAATTTGTATCGATCGATGTCCATTTCTCAATTGCAATAATTGACCTTCCTCAAACCACATGGGGGACGTGACGCTGAACTTCATAGCAGTATCAAGATAATTGCTACCATCATATCCACCTAATAATATTAGGCTAATATGAGTAAGTAAAAATGAGCCTCACACGATTATAACGATTATATTTATGAAAATAGTTTGATGATTTTTTTAGCATTCACAATGTTGCAAGGCGTGATGCCAATAAATACATTACGATAATGAAACGGGTTTACATCAGAAAAATGTGGCTATTGGGTCAATAATTATGAATTAGGACTCTAGTTCAAAAACAAGTAAAAATTTGTGGTCTGAAAGTCATTAAAATTTGTGTAGCAAACTTAATCATTCATTGATTGTGCTATAGTTTTTTCAAATAATACGCACTTGCAAAATTTTCCGTAAAATTGTTACGCATTTGCCACAATTAATAAAAAGATATTAAGGCCAATTGTGTGGGATATCTTACCAAATATGTAAACACCATCTGGTAACGACACCATGGAATGGTAGTAAATATTGCCAAATGGATAGTCAGGATATTGTGCCCACTGTCCATTGACGTAGGACTCCGTTCGATTTCCCGTTGACCAAGAATCTGAGCCGACTACAAAAGGTTGATTTTTGTAAATTCCGAGGGACGTCCGGCCATGATCGTAACTCGAATCACTTTCATCTGTAAACTCTTGACCATTATAACTGAAACACAAATAATCAATTTTATAGTGATTCCGTGTAGATGATAGTGTAATAAGTACTGTAACGCTCGTGCTTAATAAGGGTCACTTTTGTTATCGGAAAGTGGTCCAAATAAGGTAGGAGATCCTTTTCTTACGGAACCGTTACGTTTTGTGCGAGATAAATTTTCTACGGAAAACCGCGATGCTATAAATAATATTCTCAATTTTTCAATTGGGGTCAAAGTCTCCTTTATTGACACAACATAGTCATAGGTCCAACACACGGTATGTAAAATCACCTTTTGCACGATTTGGAATGTTCCGTTCCAAAGCATAGCCAGATATCATTTCCAAAAGTATCACATCCCCCATACTCAAAGGACATTGGCATGGTTCCAACTCGGGTAAGTTTGCAATCAATGATTTCGGATATTTGATTTGTATAATTATAATCAAGGTTACCGCCAAAAACTAACATCTTGCCTTGAAATGTGACCGAACATGAACGGTAACTGCCCGTTGTTAGCCCACCTTCATATTCGAAGAGATCTGCTTCTTTTAGCTTACCTAGATGAATGTAAAGAATTAAGTTTTTTAGTCAACGTAAAATCGTTCTTAACTTAACACCGTTTACATTTATGTGGTTAAACTACACCATATAACCATGTGAGATAACACCATTTGGGATAACAGTTTGCATTTGAGATAACAGTTTGCAGTTGAAATAACACCTTTTTCGGAAAAAATGTGTTATCTCACATGGTTAGGTGGTGTATATAACGACTACAGAAGAAGCATGTTCTAGGAGATATTTGTCATCGTAATCAGNTTTGATTTGTATAATTATAATCAAGGTTTCCGCCAAAAACTAACATCCTGCCTTGAAATGTGACCGAACATGAACGGTAACTGCCCGTTGTGAGCCCAGCTTCATATTCAAAGAGATCTGCTTCTTTTAGCTTGCCTAGATGTATGTAAAGAATTAACATGTTTATTCAACGTAAAATTGCTCTTAACCCAACACCGTTTACATTTATGGGGTATTTAAGTACTACAGAAGAAGCATTTTCTACGAGATATTTGTCATCGTAATTAGTTTTTGACGTACGCTGACTGCCGGACAAACGGTGCGGAGTTAATTAGTATTGATTTTTTAATTACCGTTAAGATTAAAGATGAGTGGCACATTAATAGAACTGTAGTAAGTACTCAACAGCAATATGGATTGTTCACTTTCTGGTCCAGTCGTACATTCATAATTGGGGCATGGACAATCAACTATAAATGTTTTTTAATAGTTTTAGTCAAGAAATTTTGCCTTTTTCGGAATCTGTGTATTGAATTGAATAGTGAATATGACATGTTTTCAACAATTCAATTCTTCATTAATGTTTCATGAAACTTACAGGGACAGTTTGCACCACACGGACAATTTACAAGATCTGTATTGAATACATCGGAGCAATCAAGAAAGCATGACTCATCATTATTACAGGAAGTCATGCAATTTTGCAAGTTTGACTGAGCCTTTTCAACACACTGAAATAAATAATTATAGTCATTTTTAACGTGTATCTATTCTGAAGTTTGAAACTTCTAAATTGTTTTTATCTAAAAATCAATGTTGAGTCCTTTTTTGGTCAACAATTCATCATGAGTAGAGGTTGGACAAAATGCCGGTCAAAAATATAATAATAAATAATAGTAATATAATAAATAATTATGCTTGGAGCCGGAATACGTTTTTACAGTATTAATGCTTGTCTACAACAGACATATTTCCGGTGAAAACGGAACAGGTCAAATCTTACTTTGCATGGTCCACTCTTAATTATGATTTATTTTGTATACGTACAATTTTGCGTTCCGAATTTGTAGCAATGTCTTGACAAGCTTGTGGGTCCTGGCATACCCAGCTATCACATCCATCACATCCTTCATGACACTCGCTATGACACGGGCAGTTGTCAAGGCAAAGAAATCCGTCTCGTCGACAAGTTGCAACACACCCTACAAAAATATATGAACATATCAATTAAACAAATTAATTTTGTGTATACGGGGTTTCCTCAAAACGTTAAGTTCGATTAAGACTGTATTACCGGTTAAGTTTCACGAAAATCGGCCGAGCGTTTCTAGTATACCGTGTCGACATATTTTAAGATGATATAAAGAGCAGTTTTTTTATTTGGAACTGCGCCATTTATAAAGAGCGGAAATAAGAGGGGCACCCCAGTTCCAAATAAAAAAGGAGAAAATTGTTCTTTATATCATCTTAAAATACGCCGACACGGTATACTAGAAACGCTCGGCCAATTTTCATGAAACTCAACCGGTAGCCATTTTCCCAAAAATTTACATGTCTGATTTTTTTTCTCTGTTAAAAAATTTCAGACCTCCGTCGGAGCAATCCTCAGAGCATTTTTTAAAGTCATCTGAACACGAGTCTTCGCAGATAAGAGCCAGATCAGGTACCGGGCAGTCTTCATTAAAATACGGCGCTAATAACTCAACGCTGAAGACAACAGGTATCCAAACAAACATAAACATTTTTAATTCCAAAGCCATTATTTGGCGTGTCTGGAAGTTTGTCTGAATTGCGCAAACAACTTTCTTTTTTTGCACCCGCCGTATTTATGTAACATACGGGGATTTCACAGAATTTGAAGTTCAAGATAAACAATTTTTTGGTAAGAAATTCTTTTACATATAAATTGTGTGAATCTTCTCCAATCGTAAAATTAACCTGTTAACACATACATGTATATGTGTTAAATTTCCAATTTAGCATAATGCTACGTTTTGTAATTATACCCTTAACTAATTAATTTTTAGAAATCAAGTATACGTAACGTTAACGGCAAAGGGCCTTTAATAAAGCCGCTAAATAGCACTAAAGTTTGACAAATATGCATTAATTTTTGTGAGCAGGTTTTTAATGTAAACTCCGGGAAAAGTTAGAACACTTATAACAAAGTTTATTAAAAATTCAAGCAATCATATTGAACCCAGTAAAGAGTATGTACAAGTGGATTAAAATATGGTTCAAATTATTCATGTTTTGTAAGAATCAGATTCAAAGGAACTCGCCAGAAAACTTGAATTGGTTGACATCCCTTCTTTTTGTTGCTGAAAAAGGTTTCGAAAATATTTTTGGGGTTAACCTTTTTTTTTGATTCCCTTATAATAAGGGACAAATATTAATTCAGTTCTTATCATTTGTTACGAAGGGTCGCTAAATAAGAGTCGCTTTTTCGAGAAAAATATTATGATTCCAACTAAGGTTCTTTTAACGTTGATGGTTTTAACATTAATTTAGGTACAGTAATTTAGGTACAATAACCAATAAGATAAGTTTTCGGCCTTTAATTCTACATAAGGGTACGCTCGCACCGTCGTGCCGTTTTTTCATTTAATTCGACGATAAGGTATTGAAACAGACCAACCTTGGGTTCGCCGAACAAGAGTCGGACCGCCATATAAGGGTCGGTTTTTCAGAACAGGATAGCGACCCTTATTTGGTGAACCCCCTGTATGGGGTTAAACTGCAAGATATCGAATTTGTTGTTTTATATTTTCGAACCCTCTGCTGTACACAATATGGCAAAGGCGGGAATTCCCTTGGTAACGTCTCGGGAAGTTGAATTCGCAGCGAGAGCCTATCAATTACCTGTGAGTGATCAACTGGAGTAAAAAGCGCCGATGGACGGCCATAGCTGGGAATGTGATCAATAGGCCTCATTACCTTACCATACCAACGTTTAAAAAATCTAATCGAAAAAAAGGCTATAAATACTAAAAGTACGCTTCTATAGGGTTCTTAGGCGAAGAATCTTAGCTCGTTTAATGAGTTATGATTTTGCCAATTTCTCGTATTAATTAGGTTCGAAAATCTAACCAGAACTTTTATTCACTAAAACAAACAAGTATGATAACCTATCACTGATCAGTGATAACCTATCAATTATAAGCTATAAGTTATAGGCTATAACTTATAGCTTATAATTGATGGGTTATCACTGATCAGTGATAGGTTATCATACTTGTTATAGCCTATAACGTATAGTTATACAAACAGAATACAAAATCCAATTCGCGTTAGCTACTATAATTACCGGATGGGGACGCTCATACTGTGAGGGTGACGTCAGAATAGCGTCAAAAATCATAGGAAAATTGCTCAAAGCCTCACAGTCCGAGAGTTCCCATACACTATATAATTTATAATTCTCGTACTATTTATAAAAATGATGAACACGAGGCCAAGGGACACTGTCGGGGGCGCAGGAGTTAATGAATTGCAACAACGTATTTTTATTGCAAAGCAAATAAATTGGTATATCGTATACCAAATATGGGTCAGTATACTTTAACTTTAATTTGAATTCTACGGAATAGTATCAAAGGGGTTGGAGCACTAAAAACAACTAAGACCTGAAGTTTCCGGGCAAACGGACATAAATTCCTGCAATAAAAATTTGGCTCGATCAAGCTTTTTAGCTATCTTTTGAGATACTCTTATAAATGTATTTTTTTCGTATCATTTTAACAACAAAATACGACAGTGTTTGCCTCTAGAACCCCGTTCTTGTCATGACGAGGCCTACAACAAGCCCATCAGAACGTTCGACTTCTTCAGCCATGATAATGTTACATTTGTTGCGCATTTTGTCAGTCTTGTTCGTCTTAAATTGAGCAGTATCCTGATTGATTGGACTTTCGCAACACTATCACAAGATCGAGTTAATAAAATGTATGTACAAAATTGATTGAGACATAAATTATTATTATAACGATTGAAGCAAAGGGGGCATTGGTTCAATTTGGTGAATGACCAATTTCTGGAAAGTGAGAATCGGAAAAATTTGCATTATAGCTTTTTTTTACTTTCTGCAAATCTATCCGTAGTTTAATTCTTCTTTGGATAAATAATTACAAGCAACGCGGTGAGTTATTTGCGTGGCTAAAGTACGTTAGCCAATAGGAGGGGCCTATAAAAATCATGAGCCAATAGGCGTTGCTTGTAATTCAGTTACAGACGCCAGCGCCGTTTTTTGTTCAAATGTTGCTGTTAACGTACTCAGTTTGGAAGTATAATCAAAACTAAATGTGTTTCAGGGGGTCCCAAAGTAACGGCCGCTCACTCAAAGTAAGGGCCATCTTTTGGCACTTTTGAAAATCGGTAAAGGTGCCCTTTGTTTGGGCACCTGTAGTACAGGGGCCAGCGACAGGGCCTGTACTTACCATATTCACACAAAAAGTCACTACACTATTTGTATTCTATTCGATGACTAAATCCAGAGAAAATTAGTGAAAAAATTCGTGATTAGTCACTTCCAAAATACGTACGATAACGGTTTCTTCAGTGGAGGCATCGTTGGTGATAAATTGATCGGATCGAACAAAGTCATCCAAGGAATTTAAAAAATTATTGAAAAATTCCTCCCTGTATGATGCTTCATTTTCCAAAGGTTCACCAGAATCACGGAAAAGGTTGGCCGAATAACAAGCCAAGTTTTGTGAGTCTGGATGAAAATACCTACTTTCGAACAGTTCAGATTCTGTTCGCAAAAACATATTTTTCTTTGTGTGCAAAATATTTTTTGGAACCCGGATATTTATAAGAAATAGTGAATCACGTTTACCTTATTAGGTAACATTAAATGTACGATTTAACCCTGTCTCAAAGTATTATTTTTGGAACTAGATTTAATCTTTTTACCGCAATTCGTGATTTCCGAAAAAACACGCTGATCACACGAAATAATGCAACACTCACATCTTAGGCTTTAATGGCAGGTTTAAATGTGTAATTTATTGAATTTGACTAGATTTTAACTTTTATTTGGTAAAATTCCGTGTAAAAATATTACGTTGTTTGTAAATAGCATGCAATGATGAATTTTACTTGAAATGACTCGTTTGATGGACATAATAATTTTAAAGGGTTTGAGTGTCAATTTTTATCCAAATGTAACTTTAACAAGCTTGGTGATAATACCAATTAAGTAGGCAAATGTTTTACTGACAAAGTAGGAACCAAAATTCAATTTACGGTTAATTTGTGGAATTTAAGGGAAAAAAATATTGAGCGGCCCAACTTGGGTGTATCTAAGACTCACATCATACATATATTTCATGTGCGTCATGAGTCATATGTAGGTATGACACCTGGGACCACAACCACAAAAAGTTTGCTGTAATGTTGTAGAGCGAAGAAACATGATTTTTTCAAGTTGCGGTTAATTTGTAACCGGTTGGTAGATGGGCCATCTAAGATGGCACTTCTAAGGTTCATCATCGGCTACGTCGTGGTCAGTTTTGATTTAAAAGGTTAACAATTATGATTTGTTTTCCTGAACAGTGTTGGATGTTTTCATAAAAAACGATGAATAAAAACACAAACAAAAACTTCGGGGTCAATAAATTATTTTTGAACTCTTATTTCGTACAACGTCCTTGCAACAAAGTAATTAAAAATTGCTGAATATTGAACAAAAAAGTTGGATCTAAACAGACAAACAACCCCTGGTTAATAAGGTCGGGTCAAAATGAAAACCACATGCTGGGTTGAGCAACCGCTAAGTAGGAAACCGCATTTTTAGATAATCATCGATTTTATCCTGCTATTTAGATGTTGGTGAATCATCAATGTGTTTTACTATGTTTCCAAAATAAATATCCAAAGTCTGACAAAAAACAGCCTGGTACGGGTTTCATTAAACTTACAAAATGATATAAATACGCTTAATATAAATATTAATAAGTGAATCTCCTAAACAATAATAAATACGTCGTTCTTTTTGCACTTCGAGTAGTGTGGAGCAATTTTTGAGGCACTGGCAATATATAGATTAATTGTTTCACAGACTCAGAGTTTTACTTTCGCAAATAATTACATCACAATGAAGCTGAAAGGTTTGAGAGACTAGGGTTATGAACTCATTTGCAGACCTCTAAACGAGATAAATACAAAACACCGGTAAAATTACACCATTATAAGAAAAGATCACACAATTACATAAAAATCACGAAGTCACAGAATCATACCGTAAGTGTTCTCACACAGTCTCACAATGACCCAAACAATTCGAAAATATTAATCTCACTGTTTTAGCGTCATTTTTTCCAACAACTTTAATTCAGACGGCAAAATAAAATTCCGTCTCGTTAAGAAAGTCCTGTACTACACACAATAACCTGCTTTTAATAGTCTCCATAATGGAGATAGGCAAGGCCTATGCTTTCCTTTTTTCTCCACCTCTCTCGTTTTTCGCAAATATGTAAGAGAAATTGGGTCCGACCGTACGTCGCGTCTGTAAATCGCGCCTGTATAAAATATATTTTGTTGGTACACTATAGTCATTATTTAATCTTAAGATTTTGTTCTACTTTCTGCCGTTGCTGCCGATAACCTACTGGATAGTGACAACCAGCAATGTGATCTCTTCGACCCCACAGCTAATGTTTCCCGGGGTAAAAAGAAAAAAGAGAAAAAGACGGTTCAACGAATCATCGGTGGCCAGCCAGTTGCGGATAGCTCGACATGGCCCTGGATGGTTTCGATGTCTCAAAGATGTTACGGATACGACGGAGACGACTGCGATTATTTTGTTGACCATGCAGTTAGGGTTCATCATTTCTCAAAAGTTTAACTTTAATATGATGATATTTTGTAAATTTCATGATAAAAATACGTGCAATTTTTGAAATTTTGTTTGTGAACCCTAAACCGAGACGGAAAAGGTGCTGGTCATATTTGTGGCGCCAGTGCCGTTTTCAGCGGCGAGTATCTCATCACGGCAGCGCATTGCATTGACGATGACTCTGGAAATGCTGGATCTTTTGTGTTTGAAAATTTTGAGATTTTATATGGCTCAAATGATCTGGCCAACTCAAACAGCGCACGTATCATTGCCAGTGTCGTTCATCCCGCCTTTGATGCATCTAAACTTTTTAACGATATTGCTGTTCTCAAATTGGATCAGTCTATAATGGAGTGACTAAATCTTGAAAATAGATTATAAATTATATTGTAATAATGTTTAATTAAAAAATGACTAAAAGTAGCAAAATTATCAGAAGTCATCAGAATTTATCAAAATTTATCACAATTTATCAAAATTTATCACAATTTATCAAAATTTATCACAATTTATCAAAATTTATCAAAACTTATCAAAATTTATCACAATTTATCAAAATTTATCAAAATTTATCAAAACCTATCAAAACCTATCAAAATTTATCACAATTTATCAAAATTTGTAAAAAAATATGTTTTGTATGCTTTTATGTAGATTTATTTGAACAATATTCTACTCGGCGTTTCACATGAATTTACCCCATCTTTTCTCCCGCATATTCTAGATGGCGATATTCGAGTGTTTGGCGCGCAAAAGAATTATTGTTGCATAATATTTACGTAAAATCACTATTATGTTTTTTCTCACTCTTCGAAAAGTGGATTCGACAAAAGTGGCATGCATTCCAACTACAAACTACAATTTGGATGATTTGTTTCCAGACGGAGAGCAAGATGCTTTTGTGGCCGGTTGGGGCATGACTGAGACAAGTGGAGGAACCGTCACCGTTTCTAATGAAGTTTTTGTCCCAATTGTTGACGATGAAACTTGCGAGACAAAATATCAAGAACTGTTGGACTATGGGGATTACGACTATTCCTCATTACATAATATGATTAACAATCAAACAATTTGCGCTGGATTTCCTGACGGTGTCAACGGAGATGGGGAATTAGGTTAGCCAATCAATCAGTTTGTTAAAGTTGAATTTAAAGTTAATTTTTAAGTTAATTTTAAAGTTAATTTTAAAGTTAATTTTTAAGTTAAGTTTTAAGTTAATTTTTAAGTTAATTTCAAGTTCATTTTAATATAAATTTTAACGTTAATTTAAGGTTAAAATTTAATTTGATAAAATTAAATTTTTTGTTAATCAATAGTTTTGCTCTTTAAAATTTACTTGTTAATTCAATATATGTACAGATCAATTTTGTAGTGGACAATCTTGTATCTTTTTTTATTTTGAGATACACTTTTTAACTGAATTTTCCAGCGTTACGAATTCCTACGAATTACCTATTTGAGATAAAACTTTCCCGTTGAGATAACAAATTTTCCTTTCAAATAACACTCTTTGCGGTGTTTTGGGGCTATTCATAGAAAATTATCAAAAATGTTTCAATTCATAATTAATTGTATTTAGCTGATGCCTGTCAAGGAGATTCTGGCGGACCCTTAGTACGCAAAGTTGACGGAGTTGGCTATTCTTTGATTGGGTTAACTTCATGGGGGTATGGATGTGCTGCAACATTTGGAGTTTACACCCAGGTAATAAAATAATTTAGCTTACAAATTACTTTTTGCTTAAAATTTTTGGTGAACTATTTTGAATACAAATGTCCCTAAAAACACTTTTTTTAGGTCGGCCCGTATGCCGAATGGATTCAAGAAGCGATAGCAGCACTAGATGACTGTGCAAACAATGACTTATGTTTAAATCAAGATAAAGTTGACTCAGGTAATCCTCAAAAAATATTTAAGGTTTTCGGACTAAATTTCTTTAATATTCAATATAACTTAACTAACGGTTAGTTAACAAATGAGAGTATGTTAGAAAACATGATATTACTCTTGAATATTACTTTAAAACATATAACTCTTAATCATAAAATTTAAAATTAGGTGCGTGTGGCGGCGGAACAGGCGATTGCGGAGACCCCCTAATTTGCAATATAAATGGGCAAGATATAGAGCTCCCATTTGACTGCCCAAGCTGTAAATCTTTAAAAAAGGGTCGCTGCGGTGATATCGACGGCGGTGATGGACCTACCCTGTGCGACGGTGTTGAGTTACCAGCCGATTGTGCAAATTGTAAAAAGTTCAAAAAAGGCAAATGCGGCAGTGGAGACGGTCCGGTAATGTGTGGATCTACCGAGCTCCCTGAAGGATGTCCGAGCTGCAAAAAATTCAAGAAAGGCAAATGCAGCGGTGGGGGCGGCGGCGACGGCGGAACCACAATGTGCGGCGACACTCCCCTTCCAGATGGATGCAAAAATTGCAAAAAGTTCAAAAAAGGAAAATGTTAACTGCCATTTTTCGCAAACAAAAGCCACATGATGAACATTGTACTGTAATAATTTTCTAATAAAAATATTGGTATAACATTGAATTGAAATTGACAATCAAATTGAGTTGGGACACCAGGGCCCCTTAGACAGCTGTTTGAAATCTTCAACCTACGCAAAAAATAACACCGCCAATCGAATTTTCTCGAAAAGTTGAGGAGGGTCACCAATACCCGTTTTGCCCTACGGGGCCTCCATATGCCTTAAATCGACGAAAAAAGCAAGTTGCGTGTCTATTTACACGCACGTCCCCCTGGGAGTTAATAATTTAAAATAAAAGGGAAATTTGTCTAATTATTCCAATAAGTTTACTTATACAAAAGGGTGGATTGGGTTTTATATGTATTGGAATTATTAGACACGGTTTAGTTTTCGTATAATGACNGACACATGATGAACATTGTACTGTAATAATTTTTTAATAAAAATATTGGTATAACATTGACTTAAAATTGACAATCAAATTAACTAATTGCTCCCCTAATAGTAGACACGCCAAAACGCGCATCATATGGATTTGCTAATCTATTTTATAATTTTAAATAAAAGTGAAAATTTTGTCTAATTATTCCAATAAGTTCTAATACAAAAGGGTGGATTGGGCTTTATATGTATTGGAATTATTAGACACTGTACATTTTTCGTATAATAACAAGTATAAAATTATTAAAACCGTTAACCGGATGTCTGTTTCCGTTAAATTTAATATCAAATGATACGCAATCAGAAGATTGATTGACTTAAAAAGAAGGATCCGGAATAGGTCGAACGGTTCAATACTGAAAGACAAAACAACTGAAAAAACGTGCGAAAACGCGCAGTCGGGCGTGCGGCTGTTAATAAAAACCGAATTGTTACAGGGGACGCGCCGGGATCTGACCTTTCAAAACTCGGAAGTATCTATACCGTTTAGGTATTATCATGCCATCAAAATTATCGGCTTTTACAAAACAATAATAATAAAGGAAACACATAAACTGCAACGGCATTTAAACCAACTCTGGTGTCAAGTTTGACTGGCATATAATAAAAATGTTGTGGATTTTATCAAAGGACATCCAAACTCATTAAATCATTTGTCGTCCCAATGAATATACTTTGTGCAGAATTCGAATGAAAAGTAGTCCGAGTGCGTTTTTTATAATAGATCAAATAGTGGAAATGAAATTTGTCACCATAGTGACCAGTTAGAGCGCTTTTTTTTGGAGCCGTCACTATGGCTGTTCGTAAAGATAACGCCAAAGAGATTAACACATCTGAAGAAGGGACTTAAATGGAGAATGTCAAAAGGTCAACCGGACTATAATCGTGTTATAATACCAGGTAAATAATAAACTAAAAATAATGTTATAACAAATCTTATAAGAGAATAAAATCCCAAATAAACAATCGTAATTTTCATTGGTACAAGTTATGAGTTTTTCTTTCTATTTTGGTACCGTTCTTCGTTAGTGACAAGTTTCCCAATAGCTCCGGAATACAACGATTGAAGCCCTGGAACCTTTTTTGTTGCAAAAAGGTATAAATATGTAGATTACATATGGTATACATATGTAGGTACATATGGTATACATATGTAGGTACATATGGTATACATAAGTAGATTAAATATGTAGCTGCATATGTAGACTTCTTATTTTTGTAATATTTAAATCAATACAAAAAATTAAAACATTCCTTTGTAAAAAAAATAAAAAATGAATTGAGAACAGTGAACATGCTCATCTAAACCGCCGTACATTCTTTTATATTTTCTAAATTCGGATATTTCAATTTTTTCCCGGGAAATAAATAGATTTTTTAAAACCCGCGTCATATGATGCACTTATATTACGTATTTGAAAAAAAAAACGTAATGAAGGGAGACAAATTATGGCGCCAGAGAGCATTTTTGTCAAAGTCCGTTTTGAGTGAAATATGCTCCAAAGAAACAAAAATTTGTTTGTTATTTCGGAATCGGTATTTCAAATTCGTGACAACCAGTAGAACTGCATCATTAACGCGTTTATGTATACGTTACTTTAACAAAATTTATTTCTTAATTATTTGTGTCACAACATTTTTTCGTGGTTTGAGTACATGACACGTTTAACACAGTATTGGAGCAAGTCAAGCTCAAATCCCTCGGTCACCTTAATTAAACAAATATTACTATTGACAACTCTTTGAAGAAGGCACTGAAGCGTTTGTTCGAATTCGATGAAGCGTGAAAGAGAAAAACAGCAAAGCTTTGAATAAAAAAAAATCTTGAATGCACGAAGCATAAATTACAAATTATACATCATCTCATGAGGGCATTCTTTCGTCATCTGACCCACATGCATAATACGAAAACAGAGTTGAAAACTCATAACAATATGTGCAAAAAGCTGGATTAGATTATCAATTGTTCCCCTCAATGGGGCCATTGACAATGGTCGTTCATTTTTTTTTTGGTGAAAAAGTTTTTTTCCATTGAAGAAACTGAAAAGGAGCAGTAGTTATTCGTATAATTTATTATGAATATGGGTTCCAAAGAACGGCTCTGGCTTTTCAATAACAGTTAACGTGAGGTTACTTCGAACAGAGAAATTTCCCTCTAGGCACCGTGCACGTGAGTAAAAAACCGTTTATTTTTTATTTTGTAGTTTGTCTTAATTTAAATTTTGGAATGTGTTTTTAATTGATTTGTTTTACTACGCAGTGTCGTTTTAAGACACATCTAATAGGGTTGACTTCAACTCGTAGAACCTAATATCCTAGAGTCCAAAAAATTCTACGAGGTGAAATGCATCCCATCTAATAGATGTCACGTTATCCAGTTATATATTATATCAAGCAATTTGGGGAAAGCATGGTATACATGTATGTTAACAGTCATGCGCATCGAGTTTACTATAACGGACCCAAACGTAAGAACAATTTTCTAAAAAAAATATTTTTCTCCCATATAGAAACGTAAGTTTTTTTTCAAATCCGTTGTCCGTTTTTTAATATCACTAACCGTTATCTTTTTATTGAGAAATAAAGTAAAAATGGGCAGCTAGCTACCCAATATGCACATGACTGTTAAATAACCTAAAATCGGCACCTCGGGTTTCCGAAGAAAAGGTTTTGTGGGGACATTTTTTCACGTTTTCATATACTTTACATAACAGACCCCAGTGAACCAGAAATTTGCCGACAACAAATTCACAATTTTTTCCGTAAATACGTTTTCGTCGATAATTTAATTTAGTCGATAATTCTGCGATATTGTCCCGGTAGTGCGTTTTCTGATATTCTCAAGAGACTGATTTTTGAACGAGGTACGATATGAGTTGGTTTGAATCTATTTTTCCGGATCTAAATTTTCCGGAATCAAAAATTATTCCCTGATGACTGTGTCATATGAATGTCTCTTTTGAACGTCACTATTAAACACAACCGTTTTCCCCTACTTATACATTTTTACTATGTCCGGGAAAAACATGTTGCCCCGTTTATTAATACTACAACTATTGGTCGAGAGATCGGAATGCCGCTAGAACCATTTTTATCAAATATATCGACAGGACAAATACCAGGTACTTCTACCATAAACTAAAATGATTTTATTTTATATGGACGAAGAAGAACTTCATTTTGAATCCCACAGAAATTACGTATCAAAAACGGGTTAAACTGTCCGTTTATTTATCGCTAAACAAAAAAAGTGCCCGGCAACTTGGACCTTTGTGACGCTAGACCCATCCTGGATGACCCATCTAGGATGGGTCATCTATGATGAAATGTGAAAAAAAAACGTATTTTAATTTGACACGAACCTGTATCGACTATACAGTATAGTTGTCCCCTGGGAATTAAGGGGTTGACCGTAATTTTCATGTTTAGCAACCTTGAGACGAACGCCATCGCGGCTACCACCACTTGCGCCTACGATCCGTGCGAGTGCAATGAGTGAACGTAAGGTCCATCCTTCGGCAGAAACAAATATAAACGCTTACTCGTCTGGCAGTTACGGATATTCTAATCAAGTTGTTCTCGACGACAATGGCAATTTTGATGAACTCAAGATTTCAAGTCCAGATATTAAACCCGTCAAATTGCCTCTACAATCGCTACCACCATCACAGGTTTTTTTGATAAATGGAGAGTCTCAAAAATATTCTAATTATATTCTGAGTGATTTGAGAAAAAATTGGAGCAGAATGAGGGTCGATGATAAAACCGTTTATCCGACAAAAATGTTCCAAGAATATATACATTTGTACCTTTTTTAAAAATTGGCCTTGGACATAATGTTTTCGACCATTTGCTTTGATATTAGAAAAATATATTTTATTAGAATTCCTGGGCTGAAAAAAAATAGCTAACAGACTGAATCTCGTCATTATTGCTCTCGGGGCCCCTCGCTGCCACCGTTAAAAATGCTCTAGGGCGTCCTCGGAAAAAAGATTCTCGATTGAATAAGATTGAATACTCCCTAGTAATATTTCGTACTCAAATTTTGGCCACCTTTCTTCGTTTATGCATATTAGAAAAAATATTTTATTTTTTTTGGGGGGGATTTTTTAAACTTCTGTAGGGAAATATGCCATCTTATATTCCGACTGGAAATACTAATTTTAATATTCCGCTAAGGAATACATATGACATTCAATTCTAATATTCCGAAAAAAATCTCATATCCGAATGTGAGATTCCGGGACGGATGTGAGATTTTTGACGGAATATTAGAATTGAATGTAATATTAGGTGTGGAATATTAGAATTGGTATTTTCGTCGGAATATAAGATGGCATATTTTAGCATAATTTCAAGAGCGCTTTAACGCGGAATATATGATGTCATATTCATGGTTGGACACATGTGTTTACACAAACATATTAATGCGTTGGCTTAAAGATGCGTCGACACATAAATTCAGCCTCTGTAGGCATATTTCGCCCAATTTTACCCCTTATTTTATATTAAACTTTCGGCCTTTCAAAAAGTAAATGTAATAATCATGATCTTGGACTCGTGTGGGTCTTTTTGTATGTCATTGGCCACACCAAAAGAAAATGTCCTTACCGGCACACCCTTTGACTACACTTCTTACCGGTATGTCACATAACGCATGTGTTTCCGGAAAACCGGTGTCGGGCCGCTCGTTTGGCTAAAACAGCGGCTAAAAGCTCTTCGGAAGTGTTACAATTAGAAACATTCACATCAGAGATGTATAAATATTAATTAAAAGTTCGTGTTTTGAAAATCCGAACCTTATACAGTTGATTCGGTAACGGAATAACAGGTAACGGAGTAACAGTTCGTAACGGAGTAACACTTTTTGGCGATTTTGGGGTAACCCTATAATTAGGCAACGGAGTACTAAAATCCAATTTTCTTTGTCAATTAAGGACGGTACGTCGATTTGTTTACAACTCAATATCACCATTTAACCGTATTATACAGCTCATTATATTTTATATACACCTAACCAGCTAGCTTATCAAGTGTTTCACTCAAAATTTTTGAAAATCGAGGTTTCGGAACGTAGTAACAGTCATGAAACGGAGTAACAGTTAGGTAACGGAGTAACAATTTTTGAAGAAGAAATCGGGACCCTAGGTGTTACTCCGTTACCGAATCGACTGTATAGAGAATCCATTTTTATTTGGCCAAACGAGCATTAGATAATTTTAGTGATGTTATTTAAAATAAGTTCAAATTCATTAGGTTGCACATTTTATTACACAGGGTACGTCGTTAACCCGCCACTAACATTTTTCAAAAACTGGCCGGTTACCGGGTCAATGCGTGGGTGATTTTTTGGATAAAGTGTAAAAATTAAAACTGGCCGGTTAACGGAAAATAGGGTGCCCGATTAACGACAAATAGGCATTTTTATATTAAGACTTTCATCTCCTTTAACACCTGACTCTTTTATATGAATGTTAAGGATGCTACAGTCGATTTTTTAACAAATCAATATCATTC
Organism: Oikopleura albicans; assembly: GCA_004367875.1. Classification (NCBI taxonomy): domain Eukaryota; kingdom Metazoa; phylum Chordata; class Appendicularia; order Copelata; family Oikopleuridae; genus Oikopleura; species Oikopleura albicans. Next base: position 534,100 of record SCLG01000060.1, read on the forward strand.
TGTTTATATTTTTTGACTCAATTTAACATTGAAAAAGTTTACATATCGCTCGATGACACAAATTTAAAAGAAACAAAAATAAATCATTTAAAACGATTTACTAAAAAAGGCCGGTTAATGGCAACTGGCTTATTAACGGCGCACCGTGTAGGCGTTAGCTCTGACAAACAGTGACCGGTTAACGGAGTACCCTGTGTATACAAGTTGTAAGATTTAATTTGAGTTGAATGAAGTTTAAAATTACAAGCCACCCTTACTTTTAGCAGTAATATTTTTCTTGAAAAAGAACTTTTATTTGGCTAAAAAGACCCATAATTGAGCGGCTCTTATTTGGTTTGAATATAAATTTGTGCGTCATTGCTAAAAGGGTGCTTCAGATTATGATATGTGCAAAAATGACTGTTTAAGATTCATAAATGCATTGGGTTCGAATACATATGGTTAACATTGTCCAAGAAAATAAAATTTGAATGTGAGATTTTTGACGGAATATTACATCCAATTCTAATATTCCGTTCAGAATCTGACATTCGAATNAAGTAAAATTATGGGTGATAATTTAATAGTGCAAATTACGACAGTAATTTACACTTGCAAATTACGCAATTAATTTGCAATTGAGTTAGTTTTGCAAATTAATGGCGTAATTTGCAAGTGTAAATTACAGTCGTAATTTGCACTATTAAATTATTTCATAATTTTGACGGAACTACATACTGCTTAAACGCGACACCATTTTAGCATTAGGAAGTACCCTTAACGCGACACTTGAACGAGACAAATAAGCTTGAAACAATACTAAATCTTGTTTTTAAAGCTTGATTTACTAGGGTTTTAGTACCGCTAGAGCAAAACTAATACCTATATATAACTGAAAGGTGTCTTGACACTTATTATGTGAAATTATACATAATTATTTATATAAATTATTATTATAGAGTACACATAACCAACACGGTGTTGGCAACACCTAACCAGTTGTCTTAACAACTGTTTAGCTCAAAACGTGTTAAGTTAATCCAACTTTGTTTAGATAAATACTTAGGGGGTGTTTATAAACTTTAACTATAAATATATATATATACAATGTAAAGACCTCGTTTTTGTCCTAGTCCTTGTGCCAAAAACGGCAATTCAATACGTAAAAAATCCTTGTTGTTCAAGGATCATTTGCTATTTATAAAACCGCATAATCATATGCATTTGTTGGCACCGACTGAAATGGTATCATGTATGAATCGTCGAAAGACTAATTGGTCTAAACGGTAATTCGAAATAAGGAAAACGTACAAGAAAAACAAGTGGATAAAGGCAAAAGTTGATAAAATCTAATGTGGAGAAAAATTAATTGGTCAAAAAATTTTGATAAACGTCATGTATACATATATTTGTAGGTATATGTAGGTAGGTTTATACCCACCTGACCAGTAATATGGACCATATTATATGGTACATGATAACCATTCAGTCCTTGATGCATTGTTATATACCCACCTGACCAGTTATCTTACCAACACTTATCTCACCATAACGTTATTTTAACGTAATAATCTAGTCTAATAATCTAGTCTAGAACTTTTACCGGAACCGGACGTCCGTGGACTTTGTGGCCTGGAGTTTAAGTTAAAATATTTTGGAATAAAAAGCGTTCCTGAATTTTTTTCTTAATGTCTCGTAATTGGACTGCTTGAATAGTTAGGACCTAACTGTTAGGTGGTTATGTATGTTTAAACGTCTTTAGATAATTTAGTTAGTAAAATCATGTTCGAAAATGTTTGTTTTTTGAAGCAAAAGTGGGCTGCATAGGATGTTTTGCACTGTAAAACAAAATAAGCAGAAGAATGTTTGCTCGATCTACAGAATTCTGAAATTTCACTTAACGGCACGAGTCGTTTATTAAAATTATCTGAAAATCTTGCCGTTTTGAGGTCGTTAAAAATATCAAAAATCCGTATTTACCATATTTGGCCATTGCAACCATTTTGCTCTGTTTTTTGCGGATTTAAACTAGAACTTTAATGAATCATGGAACCAGTTTGTATGAAATTTTTAAATAGCATTAACAGTTTGATAATTGTGCATCACGGTTTTGCGCTTATAAATTATTGTATTTTATCATACTTTTACCTTTACTTTGAAATTGATTTTAAACTTATATTTCATTTCACTTTAATAAAACATGATTAAATAGGACGGAATTTGCTGAACAAAAAAGGTCCTTATTGGATCATCGACCTTAGAAATATCTTTAAAAAGTGGCCCTATACTCGGATAATAAGTTTTTAGGGAAAACAGCGGCCCATATGGGACAAGCGTTCCTAATTTGAGCGCCCTAATTAAAATAAAGGCTGCCGTATTAAAGTATTATAAGACTGAAAACTACATTTAAAACAATGGCAAGCATTTTAAGTTGTTAAATACTTAAATTTATGGAAACGCAGTTGAAACTCGATCCGAAATTTGCAAGTGCAAATTAATGTTTTTTCGACGTTATATCGAAAATAAAAAAAAATTCGAAAGTGCAAATTACGAATTAATTTGCAAGTGCAAATTAATTTTTTTCGAATTTTTTTCGAAAATCCGAGTTTTGGAGTTGCAAATTACGCGATTATTTTTTTGGTCTTGATTACGAATACAACACCCATTAGTCAAAATTATGTTTGAAATTTTTTAAACTACCGTTTGAAACTTTTTAAACTTTCGTTTGAAATTTTTAAAAGATTATTTTATTTTTTAATTTTTGTTTGACTTTTTTGTGATTTTTTTTTGGAACTTTTCATTTTGAAGCTTATTTTAGAATTTTTTTGAAATTGTTAATAGTTTTTTTTTGAAATTTTTATCTGGCGGGCGCAGAGTACTATGTAGTATGGTTTGACTTGGATTGAAATGAAACAATTCATCATGAGTCACGCCGACTCCCCGTTGAGTTGTTGACTCCCTAAGAGCCCGTTCTAATACAACTACTCCATTTACTAAATTAGTTTTTGAATAAATAATATAGCGATTT
>SCLG01000060.1:543175-555033 GCA_004367875.1 Oikopleura albicans
CAAAAAAAAGCTCTCAAAAAATGAGTCGACACTTGTTTCAGGGATTTTTCATAATTTGATTATTTCATCTTCAAATTCGCCATTATCTTTTTTTTGAATTTTCGACCAAGTCTGAGAAAGTGGTGATTCTGCAAAATTTTCAAAAAAAAATTATATTTTTTTTTGTCGCAAAATTTTTGTCTTGAAAATTGGTTCGATACGTCTATCAGCGATTTTTCATACGAGCCCGATTCTGGGGAGATATTTGCTGCTAAAGGTCGATTCGTGCAGATCTGCACGATGTGACCCCTGGGAGTTAATGCCACGAAAAAAAAAAAATAATAAATCAAAACCAAATAAAGCTGGACATAGAACATGAACCGGTTCGGCCAAGGTATAAAGAAATTGCAGTTAAACGTCGTGTCAACCCAGCCACATTGACTTTGGAGCCGTACGTATCCTTATCAACCATTCTGCCTAGAAAGATTTTATCTCTGAGTTTCATTATATTCTCTATGCTGCTTGTTATTGGCGCAGTCGTTGGAGTAATCGTGTATCGATTAGGTAGTGTTCAAAACTAAATATAAATATACTATAATAATATTCATAACAATAACCAAAAGGTAGTAATCTTGTTATTTTTAAACGTTTCAGCTTTTTTTTCGTAAACGTGGTTTTATTCGTAAACACACAAACAGTTCTACATGCCCTTATCGGTGACAGTGCTTTCGTGGAGTCGATTGGAAATAGTACAGTTGGCGAGTATATCACCCCGTCCGTTGTGATATCCTGTACGGCATCAGGCATTTCATTGGTGGTTATTATATTTCTCAACTTCATTTACCAAATTTTGGCCGTAAAGTTGACCGAAATCGAGCTGCCCCGTACCCAGCAGCAGTTTGATGATTCGTATTCGTTAAAAGTGTTTTGCTTTCAGTTTGTCAACTATTACTCAACGCTGTTTTATATTGCGTTCTTTAAAGATACGCTAACGGGCTACCCTGGCGACCCGACAACGATTGAAATTGGAAATAAGAATTATCGATGGGCGGGCTGTGACGGTGGCTGTAGCTACGAACTCGCCATTCAACTCATTATCACAATGGTTGGCAAGCAAATTTATAACAATTTTGCCGAAATTCTACTACCATGGGCGATTCGATTTTATAAAGAATGGTCTTTGGTAAGAAAATTATTACAGCCTATACTGTATCAGCGGTAGTAAATTACCTCGGTTATTTGACCAGATAAAACATGTATGAGGATACATACACGGAGTTAATAAGGCCCGGCCAATAACCTTCAAGTCTGCGGTTAACCATCTATATTTAGACCAAAAATAAAGGCTTGCGCCATAATTAATTTAACCGTCCCTTTTTCAGAAAATTTTCTTGACGGTTAATTGCAAACCCCAAAAACTTCAAACCCCTTTCGCATGAGTAGAAGGGTCTAACATTTTGCCTATATACGCCATTTTGAAGATAAGACGTGTCAAGATAACACTTAAATACTGTCAAGATAACTGTACACGACATGCGTAGTAGTTTTCCGGATATGCAGCTAGCTGGTAATTTCTTCTGATTTTTACTCCATCATTTCGAGCTTAATGGCGTTAATTAAACGCGTAAAATGACAATAAAATAACTAAGCAATAAAAATGAATTAAGGGTAAAGAAGTTCAAAAGGAAAATGGCAGATATGCCCGATGGGAACTTGATTACGTATTGCAGTCGTCCAATGAAATTGTTTACGGTAAGAGTAACGGTTCAGAACCGCATCACACCAAACAAATTCGGAAAAGTAAGTACCGTACATATGCTCATAATAACGGTGGTGCTTGGTGTGGTGACTTAATAGCTACTTGCAGAAAATAGGAACACTTTCCAATCGGAATGGTGAATTTTAAATAACATAAAATTCACCCCAATAAGACAATTTGAAAAAAATTCCAATTCTACTTTATTTTACGTTTCGATTCCTTTAAATATAAATTATGTAGTATGCACAGAGTGCGCAGTTAACCGCCCACAAAAATTCTGAAAAGTTGACGCTTAACGGCAAACTTCGACGATTTTATTTAGAAAATATGAAAAATCTGATGTGATTGGTAGATCATGTAGGCCATGTAGGCGTTTAACGCAAATATTAATAATACTTGGCTTAAAATTGGCCGGTTAAGCGCAGACCGGACGACTAATTGCGCAACCTGTGCATATGAATTTGTAAAAATAATTCTGAAAATAAAGCAGGTTTTTATGCAAGCTTATTTCGTTGGGCTAAGTTGCTCAATAATTTATATACGTGAAGAATGGCATTAAGGTTCAACTATTGATCTGGCGGACAAGAGTAAGTATTTTATCATTGGCACGCCGTCTTAATGTTTCCATAACATACTAATAATTCGATGGTAATTGACATAGTTTGAACTGGTCTAGAGTGCTATCTGAATAACTAATCCCCGTTTTGTGGTAATCACTTGTTTGACTTCAAAACGTCCGCTATGGGACAAACGTCCGTTATTGGAGCGTCCCTTTTGTGTTATCGTGTTTGATGGGGTACTAAGAACAAGTATAAATTTCTATCAATTAGCCTTTTTCATATTCGACGTTATTCATTTTTATTTTGGACCAATTCAAAATGTGCCTTAAAATAAGAAAAAAACATCTAACTACATGTGCATTGACGTTAACACAGTGACCAAATCTGTTAACAGTATGTTGACCCATTTATGTTTTAACAGCTAACTGAGGCGGACAAGACCGTTTTTAACAGGCATTTTCTAACAAAAATTGGCTAAAACCAAATGGTAACATCAAATTATATTTTTTAAATCAAAAGTCTTTTACACAGACATCTTTTCACAGAGAGAGACATTCACACGCATGAGTCCAAGGTAGGTGTTAAGGTGGTACCGATTCATTTGGCGACTCGTAAAAATCAGAGCATCAAACGAAACCTAATATTTGAAGGCCCTGTGCGAAATTTCCGATTTTGTTCCATATGAATCGATTAATGTGAAAATTCAAGATATATTATAATCAATAATTGCTGGACAATAAGTTTGTAACATTTCACATCTTGACGGTTTTTCCGGTTACGTAAATAAATAATGTGATAAAATGCGAATTTTGCATGCAATTGTGGTCACATTTTTAAACGTCTTGTCGTCGGTGCGTTTTGGAAGATGGCCAGAACGGAAAAACTCTTTTTCTCATTATCTATTACATACTAAAATTGTAAATAATTATTTTCGTTAAACTGAAAATTTAAATCTGGCGCCTTAATGAACCGATGGCTACAAAAATCACTGTGAAATATGTCACAAAAGCAAATTTTAGATTACATTGAATTGGCCATTCAATTTGGTTTTGCAACCATGTTTTCTTCTGCGTTTCCTCTGGCCCCGTTGTGCGCATTTCTCAACAATATTTTCGAAATACGCATCGACGCAATGAAATACACAAAATACAAGAAACGGACGATACCGGTTAGAACGAAAAGTATTGGAATTTGGTACCCGATCTTTCGGTTCATCGCTGTTTTAGCTATTGTTACGAATGTAAGTCATATTTTCTACAAATAACATACACGGATCTGTCAGGGCTAGGCGGTGTCTAATAATTCTATGTAATTTATGAAAAAACCCAGCCAAGAAGTAAGCCAATGATCTGACGGGACTCCTGTCTGTGTAAAGTTTAAACAAATTATTTGTCAGATTTATAATCGAAAAACACTTGATTGTTTTTCTTGTTGGAAGCTTAGCCCAGCGCTAACTACTATATGTCACGTTCTCCTCTGCGCCGCCTTCGAACTGCGCAGTTATCCGCCAATTTTTTTGTTGGTCAAAATGTCGTATAACTGTGAGGAACGTTATATATAAATGAATTAAGTCCGTTCATTTCATCCGGCTTGCTTTGCCCGACTTCTATTCATTTGTTTCAATTTCTGATTTTCACTTATGTATCAATAAATTACAAATGCATGTATTTTGTAGGGTCTTCAGCTCGCTATTACCTCGAAGACTATACCAAAAGTGATGTGGCGTGTGAAAAGTCGTTCCCCTACCGGCGACCCACTGGATGGATTTGCTCGATCATTATATTCAATTTTTCTGGTATCTGATCTGCCGAATGATGTGATCAATCCAGATAATTATACAGAGTGCTAGTAAGTTTTTTGAAATTGTCAATAAAAAGGATAGGGTATAAATACATGTTACATGTACAATATGGAATCTAGGATTATTATCCGCGATTATTATCCACTATGTGGATTTGTCAGTGATCGTCCTATTTTATCCACCGGTTATTATCGCGGACTGCCTCTTAGGTTGAACATTGTATGAAAACAAACCTATAAATCTCTAGCTTTAATTTTTTAGCTACGAAGGTCAACGAAATCCTTATTATGATCCAACGGAAGCTTACGATCACACAACAGCATACTGGGAAGACCTGTTTGCTCGGGCAATATTTTTCGTTCTTTATGAGGTAATATAGACTTAAATAAGAGAACGCATCGCTCGATTTTGGGCTCTTGGCTCAGATTCCAAATACCTTTTTGGCTGCGTAAACGATGAAATATACGGTTAAAATTAAAACCTTTATTTTAGCATTCTGTGTTATTTTGCGTGTGGCTGGTGTGTTTCATGATTCCGGATCAGCCTAAATCGCTAAAGGATAAAATTAAGCGAGAAAACTACCTGGTTCAAGAACTGTTAGTTCGAACACGAAATCCTATGAATAAAGAAGAAGCCAAAAAAGACGTATAAAGTAACTTCACCTTATAACCACACCCCCTGTATACAGTTTCATCTGCGACATATTTCACTGCCAAACAGCCTCGATCAAGTCTTCCTCAATACAGTTAAATTATTGAATCAACATTTATAGTTTACAGTTACAGTAGGAATGAAACTTGAACTTATTAAACCTTGGAATTTTTTCCCCGAAAAACATTTTTGGAGTTCTCCCTTGAATATTTTTTAAAATCCGCGCTGCCGCACCCTACTTAAAGTTTCAAGAGAGTGCATGGTTAACTACGCACATTGTCTATTAGGTTTATCAAGTTTTCTAGTTGTTGTGTTGCTTACCGGTTGCGCAGTTATCTTGCGAGCCGTTATTTCACGAAAATTGCTGCTCGTACGCTTGTATTGCAATTTGGAAAAAATTCCAGCGACTCCGCGTGTAAGTCGGGCTTGGAAACATTGCAAAGTTTATTTCAACATAATAAATAGATACAAAAAATAATACAAAACTTAAATACAGAGCTTATGTATGACATTGTTCAATGTTGCACGTTTGACCCCTACAGCAGCAGTGGTCAACTCCTCTGGTTCGTTTGGCCGAAGACGGACTCCATTCAACGCCGTCGTGATCGATGCATTTCGTGAATTTGATTTTTGCACATTTAGATATTGCTCTTTTGAGCAAGGACCGTTTCGTCACACAAACCTCATTTGGATTACAAATTTGCTCCTAAGTGGACAAATTACATTGTACTGTGTTTCATTAAAACTGAAAAATGTTTTGTGGATTTATAACCCTAATAGACATATATCTAATAGGACCCGGTCCCGTACAATTAAGATATTTTTTCGCTGTGCATACTGTATTTAATTATTGTGGGCCTATAGGGCCTATTTATTAAAAAATGTTTTGACCATAGAAAACGGGTCTAGTTTCAAGCTTTTAAAAGTTAAAAACTAAGAAAATCATGGTTGGTCTCTCTCGCCAACTGTGGATTTTATGTTTATGTTTCATACCCGTTCTGACCCGGACTTTCCACGCTGCACAATGCAGGTCGTTGCCGAGAAATCGAGAAAGTTGTCCGAATTGACCGTTGTTCGAATTTGACTGGAATCGAAAAAGCAGCCAGTTTCATTCGCGCCATAGTCAATTTGAAAAGTAATTTCTCGAATATCTTTTGTCTCTTCCAGACTTGGGAGAATGTTCCGCTCGTTCGTGCCCGAATTTTCAGTATAATCCATCATCATGGATTCGAGCGGTTTGGAAAGCGATAAAGGCGATAGTTGGAGCACATAACGCGTTGAATTTTTCTTCACAGAAATTATTTCTGTCGTTGACGATGTTCCCGCGACAAAGTCGTTCTGCATATGGTATTCAAAAAACGGTTAAATAGCGTTTCGTCAATGGAAATTTTCGTCAAAAAAACAAAATGCCAAAAAAGTTATTTCGTCAAAAACGTTTCACGTCAAAAATGTTTCGTCAACGCCTATCGTCAAAAATTTGACGAAAGACGTCTGAGTTTGAGATCATATTTTTTTAAATTAACTTTCGTCAAAATTTGACGAAACACTACATAACCTCAAAAAACATACAGTCCTTACTCATATAAGGGCCATTTTCGGTTCTCGATTCATGGGACAAATATTGTTTTGAAATGGATTATTTAAAATGGATTAATTTTTATATGTTAATTTTATGACTTATTCCTTGAGTTATGCAACAGTTTCGCATTCGAATGGTTTATTTTTGACTTGTATTGAAATGATTTTTGACAAATATGGATTTTAACGAAAAATAAATGTTTATTTTATGATTTTTCAGCTTTCAATTTTTTATGTACAGGGGCCTCAAAGTAATGGCCTATCAAAGTAAGGACCATTTTGGCAGTTTTGCAAATCGAAAAAGGTAACCCTTACTTTGAGCCCCCTGTACCATAAATTATGGTCCATAATTCATCCCATCTTGTGTACAAAACATATAAAATTATCGACCCCAAATTGCATTTTTTAAAGTGGCCGTTATGGGATAAACGGCCGTTATGGCCCATAACTGATGGGAACGTCCCTTGTTCACCGGTTTGGTGAATTTTAAGTTAGTCAACATTATTTTCCTTGAATATGGAACCTAAGATTCTTTCATGAAATGTGAATACAATCCTGTAATTTAACAAAGGAAAACTTTTTCACTTGACATGGTAGCAGAATGCCAAGTTCGAGAGATTCATTTAAATCAGATTCATGACCGTCCTTATTATCATAGGGTTCGTCGCGTTTCTGATCGTGACTTAAATGAAAAATACAGTTAAAGTCAAAAAATGTCTCATGTTGACAAAAATGTCTTATGTTGACAGATTTTTGCCCTATGAGTTTTACTTGATACTTGACAACGACTCAAGTGGCCTAGTTTTGCCCCTAAGCAAGAAAAATAGCCTTCTTGACATACAACAATAGAATTTTTTTTGAATTTTACTTACCCTTGCCGGAGAGGCTCTTCGATTTGGCGTCTAGATGAAAATTTTGATTTATTGAGGCTCATTGATCGACGCTGACTGTAAAGCTGATCTCGACCCCAATTATTTCCGATTAAATCGTTAAAAAGTGCTGTTTCTCCTGCATCGAAGTAAAGTGTTCCCGTTTGACCTAAAATATCAAGATCATATACGCCACCCCATACGATAACGTAGCGTGCATTAACGAAACGGTTACGCGTTCACGCAACGCTTTTTTTCTTCCCAACTTTTTTTTTGTCTTAACGCAATGTTAATGCAACGATCATGCACTAACGCAACGCTTTTTCGGGGGACCAATCCGTTGCGTTAAGGCATGGGGTGGTGTATACCAGTGTTGGAAAAGTTGACTAACGCTCCAAATTTCGCGTTAGTTGGGCGTTGGTCGTTGGCCAACACGCCCCAAAGCCCAGCAATTCCAACACTAATGCTTAACGGATTAGTGGAAAACTATTTTAAACAAGAAAGAGAACATGTCGAAGGGGCGTCTTGCTTTTACACAGCATACATAGTATGTATTACATACAGTATAAAATCGCTTTGAGCGTTGGCCAACGCCAAACGCTCCCAATACGTTGTAAAGAAAATTTTCCCCAACGCTCTCAACGCGTTGTGAAGCAAATTTCCCTAACGCGCAACGTTCCCAACGCGTATGGGCCTCATTGATTCGGTTAATATAATTAATATTTTGTCGTTTCTTTCCAAACTAATAATAGTGTTGTGGTAGTTTTAGTGAAAATTTACCTTGCAGAGAAAAATCATTAAACAGTTGAATTCGCGAAATTGTGTTATTACTTCCATTGCATGAGCGAATTGCTCGACACGGGACATCGCCATCCCGCAGTTTGTTTTTGAGTTGTCGATTTTTCATATCGGGAATGGAACTCACCTGTGGGAACTTCTGGGCCGGGAATGACTCATCCCAAATAATGTCAATTTCCGATGTGTTAAATTCACATTGACGACTGAAAACAATTTCGAAAACAATGTAGGATTTTTCGCCAGACATTCGGTTCTTGGTGGGGCTAATGATGTTTTTTTATATATTTTAGAGTTATAAAAACATGATAATTTATCAGATGTATAATCAGAGATATATAAATAATCAGATGTATAATACAATAATTTACACAATTTAAACAATATAAAGTTTAAACTATGTAAAGTTTGCATTGTAAACGAAATAGGATAGGAATTCTTAAATTCAATTCTTAATGGATACGTTCATGAGAAAATAAAACAATTACGTAATTTCAAAATATTACGTAATATTATATAAAAAAAATCGAAATAGTATGTAATAAATCACACGCGGATTATAAGGGTTGCGTGGGTGGACCAATAAAACAGGATAATTAAAATACACCACCTACCTACGTAAGTTAACACCACGTAAGTTAACAAAATTCACGTAAGTTAACAGTCTGCTCGCGACAATTTTTCCGCCACGCCCTACCCACGTAAGTTAACAAAATTCATGTAAGTTAACAAAATTCACGTAAGTTAACACTCTTTTTACAAATATTTTGTTAATTTACGTAGGTAAGTGGTCCACTATGGTGTACTTTGGAAGGTGGTTTGGTTATTTTGAGAGCGAGAAGAAAAAACGATTTTTGTTGAAATTTGCAGCATCCATCTTCCAAAAAGATCCGAGACAAATTCATCTGTTTTTTGAGAAAAAAAAACAATGTTATAAAATCATGCCTTTTCATGCTTTAATTTTTGATACAGACCTTGGAACGCTATAAACTATATTGCTGATACGACTGATCCAAATTTTTTAATCTCTCTTTATCTCAATTGTTAGTGTTTTTTGTCATTTTCCTTATATTGTATGCCAAAATATGATATCCTTGATATCAAACATATTGGAAATTATCAAATTTTACTTTTAAATTAGATCAAATCTAGAAAAAAGGGCCTAAATTCACGTAAGTTAACAGTTTTGTCAATTTTTGACAAGAAAGCCTAAATTCACATAAGTTAACAGTTTCTATAAAGTTTTCCAGCACTTCCGCCTACGCCCTACCCACGTAAGTTAACAAAATTCACGTAAGTTAACACCTTTTTTTTCCAAAAGTTTTGTTAACTTACGTAGGTAGGTGGTGTACTAAATAAATAATAATAATAATAAATTAATTATGTATCCTTAATAAGTCATTTTTATACAGAATGTCTAGATATACGAAACCTTTCAGAAACAAGCATCCGTTATGGAATTAACAACCCCCAAAAATACTAAATAAAAACAGCGACCTTTATTGGAGCGTTCTTTATCGGATTATAGACTGTAATATAATTGATCAATTTTTAATAATAATATGATATTATAAAGCCCGTCCTGTGTTAAAGAATAACTTGTACGACGATTGCGCTGATCCTCTGATGAAATACAAAAAGCGTTTCTATATGTAAAAAGTGGGGGTCGACATGGTAAGTTAACCGTCATGGCCCACCAATTTCCCGGACGGTTCTTCGGTAGTTTTATACGAGCTTTTAACACTTTAAAATCGCCTAGTGGTTTTGTGGTTGAAGATTTCAATTGTGGCTTTGTTTCGTCCACGTGAGCCGGAATGTACTTTTGTATGCATTTCTTAAAATTTCTTTAAATTTAGTCATAAATTATTTTTTCCGTCTTATTTATTCATAAGGGTCTGCGTATTAAGGGTTTTTCTTTTCTTTTCTTTTCTTAAATCCAATTAATAAAAAAAAAGATATTTAAATTTTTTTCCTAGTTTTAGGATTTTAGTTTAGAAGTATTTTTTTTATTTTTCTGTTGCCAGGTTGATATGGCCAACAAGTATTTTTATAATGGATCGCATTCCGAGGTGCTAAATTATTTGATTACCGCAAAGATAACCGCCGAAAAATAAAAACCGTAATTTATCATTCACAGTTTAGATGTTGAATTGAGCGGTCCTTATTTCCTCTGGTGTGGTTTTTGGTTGCAAAATAAAACATAACATTTTGCGTGGTGTACATGATTGATTGCGAAAATATTATATCAGCCTTTATTTGATATTTATTTTAGATTTTTTAAGTATTATATCAAAAATTTAGACACGCAAGGTTAGTCAAATAAAGTCGTGTTACCTATTTTATAGTACCGTGTCATAAGTATGATACACCTCCTGCGCCGTCATCGGGTCAAAATTTGGACTCAAAATTTTCTAGCCAACCCTCCTACGTTCAAAAAATTTCGTCATATATATCTGTTAAAATTTTTTTTTCTCTATTTTTTCAGTATTTTAATTTGAGAACTTCTCGATCTTTTCTTTATTTTTGAGTTTATTTTTTAGTATATATACAGTATATACAAGTCTCATTAATAGCCATGGCCACGGTCGTCAATTTCAAAAAATAACGTTTTCGCTCGTGCTGTTATCGGGTCAAAATTTTCAACTTGCTAAAAGCGAGTTAAAATTCCTGATCGGGAAAACCTGATCGGAAATCCTGATCGGGAAAATTTCTAAAATTTTCCAGAAATTTCGCCCACGCCCTGCGCCGTTATCGGGCCAAACCCCTTATTGGGTCAAAATTTGTCCTCAAAATGTTTACCCGATAACGGCGCAAAGGGTGTAACTGATTTAAATGTATAAAAAATGGTTAAAAAGGCAAAAGAAAAAACAGAATTAAACAACTAGATTGTTAGAACACTATTAAACACTAAAAAATTGTACCGTAACACTAAATGCTATAATTGAAATGGTTAATTTTTTTTTCATAAACTGACGGACAGGGTTAATCGATAACATGATCTATGATGAGGGATTTTTGTAATTTTTTACGTTTTTATTTCGTCAATGATCATAAAATTCGATACCGCGCTTACCGTAATGTCTCGAATAAAAGACGCCCGATCATATCCGGAGTCGCAAAAGCCTTCGCGAATGCTGCAAAAGATTGAATACGTCACTTCAGATTGGGCCAGACTAGAGCTCCAACATGAAGAACAGCCCTTTATTTTGGTTGAAAACGGGTTTTATAATATGGTTATAAACAAATCAGACTTTAATTATCCGGCGGGTTGGCCTGCTCGTGATGTTATCCAGCGACTCTTTCCCAAAAATTATTTTACTTCTCCACCTGCGCCCTACGCAGTTATCCGGCTGTTTTTCCACATAGTTTCCCTCTTTTACGCATATGATCTGCGCAGTTATTCGGCAGTTTTGTTTCGTGAAACTATACGTTTATAATTGAAGAAAATTGTTTCAATAATTATCCGTTTAGTACAGTTTACTGCACAACCCTTTGGTTTAACTTTAACTGGAGCGATCGAATATTAACCATATTTTTATTTCAAAAATTATCACGATTTTTTATGAGAATTCTCTCCATTAAGATTCGCTAATTTTAAATTCTAGTTACTCAACCTTAACACTTGGGGTCCAGATTGTACAGACAAACTTCTTCACACTTCTTTTCGGTCACGAGGTACCATTCTGATGTCGAATACATATCGTGAAATGGTACATAGGGTATTTTTAAACACACACTAAGCTGTGCCCACCATGGAGTACAACCCCAGTATGTTTGTTTAAATTTCTTACGAGACGCTTGGTCAATTTCGTCACGACGCTTTCGCCTATAGTGAGGGATGGCAAATTGAAAAAATATTAAACAGT
>SCLG01000060.1:556142-572127 GCA_004367875.1 Oikopleura albicans
CGAATACATATCGTGAAATGGTACATAGGGTATTTTTAAACACACACTAAGCTGTGCCCACCATGGAGTACAACCCCAGTATGTTTGTTTAAATTTCTTACGAGACGCTTGGTCAATTTCGTCACGACGCTTTCGCCTATAGTGAGGGATGGCAAATTGAAAAAATATTAAACAGTCTTTTCCCCAAAATGGCCAGTAACTGGCCGCCAGTCCCAATACTGCAGAGTTTTCCCATTTCCCCAAGATTTTTACTCCACGGTTTGGTGCTGTTTTGAGATACGAACTGTATATTATCAATTTAAATAATATGCCTAAAAAGTATTCCATTTCAAATACAGCCCTCCCCCTCTTAAGTGCCACACTCGAGCCGCCAAAAACGCGGCACTTACCGAGGGGGTGGCACTTAAGAGGTAGTTTGCATCAAGGGCTATTTTTATAAATAAGTATAATAAAAATATAAATATTTTTTTTTTGATGAAAATGTGTTCATATTTGTTTTTTTTGCTTGAAAAGGAGTTTTTGATTCAATTGTGTTTATTATCATTTAAAAAAATTCGTGATTGAATATTTTCGAAGAGAATGTTTTTCGGGTAAAATAACCCGGTGCTTTGTAAAACTTTTTTTCGATTGACATTTTTTCGAGAAAGTTTTCCCCGAAAAATATTTTCCCGAATAAACCCCAATAGTGCACCAGGGGCGAATTGAGAGCTCTTTTGAAAGGCCCATTTGATTTTGTCCCGAAAACCGTAGTCTTCAAAAACCCATTTTTGAACTTTCCCCGAAAAACGTTTTCTCCCTTATCAAGCTTAAGAACATAGCAATATTCTATTAGTATTACTGGTAATATAACCTCATTATATAAGATACAACAAAATGAAATTAAAAAAAAGTGACACAAAGTCGTACTTTTTTTTAAGTTAAAAAAAATGTGGCACTTTAGCCTAAAGTCTTTAGGAGTGGTTTTTCAAATCGAAAAAACACGGCACTTAAGAGGGGGACGGCACTTAAGAGGGAGGCACTTAAGAGGGGGAGGGCTGTACTAAAATTATTACGTACACCACCTTAAGTACGTTAAGACTAAGTAAGTTAACACTTAGTAAGTTAACACTAAATAAGTTAATACTTAGTAAGTTAACGCTAAGTAAGTTTAAACTAAGTAAGTTAACAATCTTCAACTAAGTTAACACCTTATTTTCACTTTGGTTTTGTTAACTTACTTAGGTAGGTGGTGTATAAAAAATGAATAGAGCAAATTGTCAATATTATGTTGACTGTATTGAGTGGTCGTTGTCAAAAACGGTCAATGCTATTGACTCAAAGGCTGATGTTACCGTGACGTAACGCCATTCAAAAGCTCTTCAAGTTTATCTTGTCGGTAGTGATTGAACGCCGGAAAATGTTTCGGCTATTATTATTAGTCTGGATATGTGACATAACGTCATCGCCACTTAAATTCAAACGGCATTTAAAAAAATGATGTTGTTTCGGATGACCAATAGGGAACACTCTATTTTATGTTTTTTATGTTTTATACAACAAACATTGATAGCATTTGACGCTGATTGGCTTAGAATGATTCATCTTTGTTATCATACAATTCAACCCACTTGTTTTACTACCAAAAATGTTTGCATGTAATTGGCCAAAATGTTATCATTTGTCAGGCAATTTAGCGAATTTGAATAAAAATTTCATCAAACTTTCATCACAATTTTATCAAAATTTCATGAAAGTTTCATGAAAGTTTCATGAAAGTTTCATGAAAGTTTCATCAAAATTTCATCAAAATTTCATCAAAATTTCATCAAAATTTCATCAAAATTTCATCAAAATTTCATCAAAATTTCATCAAAATTTCATCAAAATTTCATCAAAATTTCATCAAAATTTCATCAAAATTTCATCAAAATTTCATCAAAATTTCATCAAAATTTCATCAAAATTTCATCAAAATTTCATCAAAATTTCATCAAAATTTCATCAAAATTTCATCAAAATTTCATCAAAATTTCATCAAAATTTCATCAAAATTTCATCAAAATTTCATCAAAATTTCATCAAAATTTCATCAAAATTTCATCAAAATTTCATCAAAATNTTATTCGGCAGTTTTGTTTCGTGAAACTATACGTTTATACTTGACGAAAATTGTTTCAATAATTATCCATTTAGTAAAGTTTACTGCACAACCCTTTGGTTCAACTTTAACTGGAGCGATCGAATATTAACCATATTTTTATTTCAAAAATTATCACGATTTTTTATGAGAATTTTCTCCATAAAGATTCGAAATTTTAAATTCTAGTTACTCAACCTTAAGACTTGGGGTCCAGATTGTACAGACAAACTTCTTCACACTTCTTTTCGGTCACGAAGTACCATTCTGATGTCGAATACATATCGTGAAATGGTACAAAGGGTATTTTTAAACACACACTAAGCTGCGCCCACCATGGAGTACAACCCCAGTATGTTTGTTTAAATTTCTTACGAGACGCTTGGTCAATTTCGTCACGACGCTTTCGCCTATAATGAGGGATGACAAATTGAAAAAATATTAAACAGTTCTCGTCCCCAAAATGGCCAGTCCCAAAACACCATTTTCCCCAAGATTTTTATTTCACGGTTTGGTTCTGTTTTGAGCTAAGAACTGTATATTATCAATTTAAATAATATACCTAAACAGTATTCCATTTCAAATACTGAAATTATTACGTAGACCACCTATCTAAGTACGTTAAGACTAAGTAAGTTAACACTTAGTAAGTTTACATTAAATCAGTTAATACTTAGTAAGTTAACGCTAAGTAAGTTAACACCAAGTAAGTTAACAATCTTCAACTAAGTTAAAAATATTTTAGTAACTTAACAGTTTTCAAGTAAGTTAACACCATATTTTTACTTTGGTTTTGTTAACTTACTTAGGTAGGTGGTTATACAAAAATGAATAGAGCAAATTGTCAATATTATGTTGACTGCATTGAGTGGTCGTTGTCAAAAACGGTCAATGCCATTAACTCAATGGCTGATGATACCGTGACGTAACGCCATTCAAAAGCTCTTCAAGTTTATCTTGTCGGTAGTGATTGAACGCCAGAAAATGTTTCGGGCTATTATTATTAGTCTAGATATGTGACATAACGTCATCGCCACTTAAATTCAAACGGCATTAAAAAAAAATGATGTTATTTCGGATGACCAATAGCCTATTGGCAATAGGGAACACTCTATTTTAGGTTTTTTATGTTTTATACAACATACATTGATAGCATTTGACGCTGATTGGCTTAAAATGATTCATCTTTATTATCATACAATTCAATCCACTTGTTTTACTACTACGAAAAATGATTGAATGTAATTGACCAAAATGTTATCATTTGTTAGGCAATTTAGCGAATTTGAATAAAAATTTCATCAATATTTCATCAAAATTTCATCACAATTTTATCAAAATTTCATCACAATTTTATCAAAATTTCATCACAATTTTATCAAAATTTCATCAAAATTTCATCAAAATTTCATTAAAATTTCATTAAAATTTCATTAAAATTTCATCAAAATTTCATCTTTCTCTTAAAATCTCTTAAATTTCTCTTTTATCTATTATTATTAATAATGATTTTGAGAATGTATATATTAACTCTTAGTAGAATTGAAGAATTAACAAAGAGTTAACAGCCTGTCTTATTACTGTTTATTTCTTGTTATGATGCCTGTATTGGGACACAATAAATTTTATCAAAAAAAATGTATAAGTTGTTGTCAATGTTGCTTTATTGTATTTGTTATCCCGTACTCCATAACCACATCCAAGTGTACAAATCGATCTGCACGTTTGACTCTTTTCAATAAATAAATATAATAAGAAAATAGTAAAAATCATTAAATGTGAAAATAGTACTTTTTGTTTAAATTGATCATCATTTGAGTTTTTTTGGGTTGAGGGTGCCATTCGCCCGAACCGCTCCACCACTGAGCAAAAAGTCCCGCACAAGTCGTGCTTCGTGGCGGCTCGTCAATCATAATTTTTCTGTAACTTTTATTCAAATACCGTTAATTTAAGTTAAATTCAAAAAGTATTATCACGCAAAAAAGTTTTTAGCGTATTTATTAACATGCAACATTATTTCATTATATAAATCAGATGATTGTTAAGTTCAACCTTATAATTTTATCAGATATCGATTTGAAAAAAAAATTATGAAAAGTGACCAAAAAGGAGGAAACTGCGTGTACATCAAGCGCATTAAGCTTTATAATAAAGTTATATAATAACTATTTAAGTTTCGGCCATATTATAGAACTGAAAAAGTTACAATTCTAGTAAGAAAAATTGTGAGAATAGATTTCATAAAAAGTCTTAGGCGAGCTCTAGAATAAAAAAAATGACCTTCGAAAAATTCTAGAGCCATATACAGACGTTTTATAAATTTTATTTTTACTAGTATAACTTATTGGGCTTATTTACTTAAAAAACTGTTTTAGCCATATTTTAGAGCTCAAAAAATAAGTAAAAATGAAATTCATAAAATGTTTGTAGAGGGCTCTAGAATTTTTTGAAGGTAATTTTTTGATTCTACTGGTTTAGTCTCATGAAAATCGGCTACGCGTTTCTAGTATACGTGTCGGCATATTTTAAGGGTGGTAGGGTCGATTTGTTTACAACTAAACATCATTTTTTCATTGTACCGTATTGTGTACGTATAGTTCAGTCCAGGTTATCCTTAAAGGTATCATGAATGAGTTCAAGTGCAAAAAATCATTTCCGCCAAAAATCTAGAAATTTTGACCATTTCAAATTTTGACAATATTGAGTGAAACGCGAAATCGCTCACATTAGTGGTCCTTGCTAAAATTTGTTTGCGTACTGCGTTTCAGTTTATTTGATTTTTATAATCATCAGAAGGCTTCAAAGTAACAACAAAATTAATTTTGTGAAAAACAAAGACCGCATTACTTGCTAAAAATTTACTTACGAAAAAGAAGAATGTTATTTAGAGAAACAAGAGATATACGGCGGAAATTCATGTGACATGCTGAGTAGATATGTAAAATACAGTCAGGGGTCTCTCGATGTGCATTTTCGATTTCCGAAAATATTAAATATGTACACTTGGAAACACTTTGTGCGCAAAAAATGCAAAAAAGTGAACATCGAGAAAGATTTTTTCAAAACATCAACCTGGAAAAAGTGCACATCGAGACGTTTATTTGAAAAAAATGGTCTGAAAAAAGGTGCACATCGAGAGGTATTTACAAATTTTCGTGAAAAAGTGCACATCGAGAGAGACATGCACATCGAGAGAGTGCACATCGAGAGACCCCTGACTGTATATCAAAAACGTAAAAGGTACGTTTTCATCAACAACTATTCCAAGAAACTTAATTAATAATGCATAAAAACAGCGGTTTAAATATTCTTGTGTTTAATTGAACGAAATGTCAAAATGTACAGAAATAATACAATTAATAGTAATATTACAGGTATTTTAGAAACATTGTGCTCCCGCAGATAATATAGATTGAATCGTCCTCGACAATGAAAGTGCGATTCTTTCCTGGACAATGTCTAAATTCAATTTAGATTTGGACTGTGCAAGTTTGTGATGATTAGTTCTACCAAATTTGGCCAGTTCTTCTTCCATGAGTTCAATCATAACTTGAACCGTACTCAAAACTGCACCAAACTTTTCCATGGGCATCATTGACAAATCATGACTGACTTTCGCCAGTTTATGCGTCATACTTTTATAATACACCAGGACGTCTTGACTGATATCAGTGATATGATGCCGTCTGCGGCGCGTTACGACGGAAAAGTCCGCGGGGTAAGTGTGCCCAATGCTGTCGGCCAGCCGCACGATGTTCCGAAGTTGATGTTGACTGCAAAAATCGATTTTGTGGTGAAGACCAGCGGCTTGGGTGGCAAAGATAATGAAGTATAAACGAAACATTTATTTTTTTGGTGATAAAGTTGCTTGTGATGATTGCCAGTACATACGATTCTTTTTTATAGTAAAAAAATATGCGGTGAAGAGCGCTATATTTAATTTGGCGGTCAATTAAGGACGAGTGAGTATCAGGTGTTACAATTCAGTTCCGTCTGATAACAATTTCCGGCGAAGACGCAGAATTTCTCCGAAACATGTGCCAATAATCATGGCTAAACCTTTTAAGATAATTTTCAGCCGTAGAAACCGGCTGGATTTGACAAATTAAACTTCATTGAGCACAGGGTTCGGCAAAAATTGATTTAAAAAAAGCTCAACTTTCCCCAACTGTTGAGTCTGATCAGTGAAAAAACTCAACTGTCCTGTATGCATCTTAAGTCAAAAAATCAAGAACATAAACGTAACAATAGCATGGTTTATATTATTTTTGTCGTGTATAATTACCGTATGCACCGTTTACGTGTATGTGACATATCAAATCTCTAAGAATAAAATTGTATCGTGTACTGAAAAGTCGTTTAGTATGACGTTTTATTGATGAGTTTTTTTAAGGGTTCCCAGAAAAAGCCTTTATACTATTTCCGGTTTTGGTTCATGTAATTGTTTGATATAAAAACAATAATTTTGGCATTATCGTCCTCCCCATAAATATTTTTTTACGAGATTAAACTTAGATTTATTTTAGTATTATCCTTTTTTATAGAACTAAATCAAAAAATTGAATATGAAATATGAAAATGCAATGTTTTAATATTCCACCACCAATTTTTTGAAAAACTGATAATAATCTGACGTCTGTATAAAAAATAATTTCTTTTAATTCATTTCCTTTATTGAAACGGGAAGACAATATTATTCATTTACCATTTTTAGAACTAGTTAGGCTATGTAATATATTTAAATAATTAAAAAGGTGGATTTGGAATAAAAATTCACTCAGCCATGGCAGACCGTACTGATTTTTTGGAAAAGAGAAATTTCTTGGAATCGCAGCTAAAAACAGATGTCCCACTTTCGACAATTAAACAAATGAAGAAACTCAAGCAACCTGCTCAAAGGGATGTAAACTTTTTTTGGCTAAGATGTTTTTAACTTACTCATGAAGCTTTAAGCTTCGTAATACGATTACTTATTTATGCAAATTATAACTTATCGATAGTGCATTATAATTTATACAGTTGATAGTTTAATAATTTGTGTTATGTAATTTCGAAACCCGCTAGGTTTTCATCCTATTCACAGTGACAAAAGCGAAAAAAATAAATTTTGTTCCGGTCGGAGCTCAACTAGTCGGACAACTCAAGCAAAGTTAGAAAAAATCAGTAGAAAAAATCAGTAGTAAAAATCAGTTAGAAAAAATCTGTACCCCACACTTTCTCGATCATTTTAGTATCATTACGATGATATAAAATGGTGCACCCTTAACTCGAAAATCGCTGTAACACGGGTCTAGTTTTGAAAGAAAAATATAAAACAAAACGGAATTGAAAATTTTTAACGCTTAACATGGCCACAAGCATGCTTAAGCACAGGTTTATTACAAATTTGGGGCAATGGACCGTTACGGATTATATGCATTTTGGGACTCTTCGGAGTCTCCGAAGTTAAAAACCACCTATGCTTTAAACATTCAATTTTCAAGTATCTTTGATTTTTTTAGCTTTATGAGTTTGAAACATAACGGGCATGCGACATGCCCATGTGTTTTACTAGATTTACTGTATCATTTTCAAACTTCCTTAAAAGAAAAATCAAAAGTTTAAGGAAATCAAGAAAGATATAAAAAAAGATGTTAAAAGAGACAATATCATATCACCAATATCCGTAAAATCACCAATTTCCGCAAACTCGCCAATGTCGACTGCATCGCCACTTAGTCGCCACTTAAGTCGATTTTTCCCCATCAAAAGTCCAAAAACGGTTAAAGAAAAGCGTAAAAAATCCACCCATCGTTCATTTTCGTATGCTGATGTGACCCCCACTACCGTTATTAATGTCAAAAAAGACGGATCAATGAGTAAATCGAGACTGAATCTTGACCCAAGACAGGTCGCTTCTGTAACGACAATCGAACTTGAAAACGAATCGGTCTTCGAATGCGAGTCGGTTTCGGATATGACTTCGGTTTCAGAAAAATCGAGCGACAAAATATCATTTCGGCGATGGATAAGGACAGAGTGCCATTTTGTACCCAATGTTATCTTAATTTGTAAAGGTATTTCCGAATTGAGGGAGTGGCTAAGTCAAGGTCAGTCAAACATTTTAGACCCAAATAAAGGCCGCGATCAAATTTGGTTCGTAATGTCACTATTGCATACTTTATAAAAAAATATTCAAAATTTACCATAATGTTATATGGTTCATTTATATGAGAATTATTTATGCACGGATAATTACGCACCGCGTGTACACGAATTTTGGTGTATTTAACAGTGACTGTATTAGATCACTTTCCCGTATTATGGGCCATAATTTATGGCTTATTTTTATTATTTCATTAAGAACTGGCCCCAAAAAACTCTCACACAGAAAACTATGGGGGAAGCTTAGATCAAAAAACTCCGACGTCAACGATTTGGAAAATACAGTTATGGATCCGCCGTTTGATGATGGTACCATTGGGCGATTTTCCGCGTATGATCAAATGGAGACTATTCCAGAAGTTAAAGGATTTTACTATGTTTTATTTCAAAAAATATTCTAAAGACCGGTACGGTAAATGGGCCCTTATGGGCTACTCGAACGAGCAGGACACCATATGGTTTACACGGGAAGATATTAAGTGATAACATATCACTGAAAATAATCTTAACATTTCATAGTAAAATTCAATGAAAGGCTTGAGGAGGTCCCGTGGAAGTGACATTTGCGGAGCGGACCTACGGGTTAAAAGATTGACTTCAAATGACACATTTTTATCGCACTCAACTTACTTTGCATCCAATTCCTCGACATCATCATTATCAAGCATGACGATTGTCATGAGCCCAGTTAGGGATTTTCAAGTTCAAAGTTATAAATCTAAAACGTAGTAAGTTACAAATTTTCGTTAATTACATTTTTGCAGATTTATATTCTTGTATTTGAAATTCTCGCGAAAGCATATCTTCAAAACATTTCCGGTACCCCTGTCGAAATTCATACCAAATAAACCTTTCAATTTATTATTTACTAATTTTTAGTCGTTCGCATTTTTTTGTGTTCCGCTGCGGAACTTCCGCATCATAAAAAATTGGGGTTATTTACCAAATTGGTAAATATTATCTTAACCTAGGTACATGGGGAGCGCCAAGTAAGGGTAAGAACACCAAGTCCTGGTAGAAACATCGAGTAAGGGTAAGTGGGCGCCAATTAAGGGTAGGTTTCGTTTCGCGAAAAATCCGCCGCCAAGTAAGGATAGCTGCCGCCGCCGCCAAGTAAGTAGACCCCCAATTAAAGGTAGATAAGGGTCTTCAATCAAAACCTTTTTTATAACTATTTCCTTAATTTAAATATATTTCTCATAAATTTTAAAATGAACGTGTCAGCCTGATATCAAAATACGACAAAATTGGTTTAAGTGACAACGCCATGTAAGGGCCCCAAGTAAGGGTAAGGGGGCCAAGTAAGGGTAGGATGCGAAAAACACGAAACCTACCATTACTGGCGCGCCCCCTGTATAATAAAAGTAGTGTAATAACTGTTAAAAACTTGTGTAAATCAGTAGCACTTCGTAATTAATGGCAAGTTCAAGATATATCTAGATAAGTAATCATTTATTATACAAAAAGAGGTCCTGTGGTTAATATCATGATTAAGACGGATAAAAGTTAATTTGAATAAATTATTCTTCAGAATCGATATCTTCATTATCTTCTTCCTCGGGTATGTAATCGTTATCGCTCGTTTCTTGATCTTCGGTGTCCTCCACTGGAGCTTCCACTGGGGTTTCCTCCACAATATTCTCCGATTCTACTGTTTGTCCATCTTGAACTTCTTCCTCTTTGACTTCTTCAACCTCCTCGGCCACCTCAATAACGGGCTCCTCTTCAACGACTGGAACCACTTCAGGCGTTGGTTCCACAGTTTTTGATTTTTTGAACGTGAACCAACTTTTAACCCAATTGAAAAATCCACGATTTTTTTGTGCTTCGATTTCGGTCCTATAACAACGATCATTAATATGGTTACACGTTTCGAGTTCCGGAAGTAACCCGTGATCTGTTTTCTGAGGTCGTGATATTTTTTCATTATCTATTATTTTGAGTTACTTCCGGTCACTTCCGGTTATTCAAAGAATTAATAATATGAAAATTGGTGAAACCAAGAATTTTCAAAAGATCAAATACACCACGGGTTGGCTTACCAATAGTTATGTTACCAAGATTGGGTTAACTTTCCACTTTTTGGAGCTAAATGTATAGCGGTTTCCACCTACGCCATAAGTGGTTACCAAAGTTTGGTTATCTTACCGCTTTTTTCAACGTTTATAAAGGTCAGATAACCCGTTAGGTGGTGTATTTCATTTTGGAGAAAAGAAACGTTTTTGAAAACAACTTTTTTTCCCGAGACAATTACACCTACTGTAACTGTTGAATTTGATTTGTCAGTCCGGAGATTCTCTCGTCGAACTGTTCTTGCATTTGATGAATTTTTTCATTGGCAGCTTCTTCAATTTGCGTAATGCGGGGGGTAACGGCGGCGACCGAATCGATTTGACTTTTTAGTACATCATTTTCGGATATTTGATTTTCTAAATTAATTTATGGCTCTGGTGAAAAATATGAAAAAATTGGAATAAATATAATAAAAAATTCAACAAAAATTCTACCAAAAATGTATGTAAAATTACAAGCCACGCAGTGAGTCATTTGCGTGGCTAAAGGACGCTAGCCAATAGGAGGCGCCTATAAAAAATCATGAGCCAATAGGCGTGGCTTGTAATTCAGTTACAGACCCTCCGCGCTTAGGGCGCTGGGGTCTGTAACTGCTTATTCGGAGGTATGCATTGAAAACTCTGATGTGTTATCGGCTTTTCTTAGTTCGTCCCCTATTTTTTCATTTTTGAAATTTTGTATGAAACATCAGAGCGTACTTGGTTTATGAGTACTTAAATACTTGAAGTGATCATTTTGTTAAATTGTGGGTGATGGCGAGAGAAGGGTATGTTTTGTCACCTTTAAAGTTTTCAACAGCGTCATTAATGTCATTAATCTGGGTGGCTTGGTCTTGCAGTTGATGTGTCAATTTTGCACTTTCATCCGAAATCGTCGTTCGCAAATCCGTATTGAGACGCTCTTTGCTTGACTGGAATGTACTCACTTCGTTCTGAATAAGCATGTATTTTAAGACTTGACAAAAGGACATGACAAAAAGGGATTTTACCGATTTGTAAGGAGTTAACTCCCAGGGGGAATTTCGTGCAAATTTGCACGAATCGCTCTAAAATGCCAATTAATTATAGGAATATGATGGAATATACAAAATCGCTGATATATGGGTCGACTCATTTTTGAGAGCTTTTTATGAGGGTATTTTCAGAGGTACCTGTATACGGGATACCCCATATAAGTACCTACAATTTCAAAGTTTCAAAAGTGCTCAGATTTAGCTGTAATTAGGTTTACAGGCATATTTTGGGTCAAAAAGTTCATTTTCGAACTCAAATCAGACTATCCAGATATCCAAACACTATCAGATAGGTTCTGCACGAAATTCCCCCTAAGGGTTAGTATCCACTCGTTTCCTTTCGGAGTTTAAGGAAATTTTCGATCATCAACTTGAACACTGAACACCTTGGTCTGAAATTATTGTATAATAAAGTCTTTATCACTTATTAATATTCTAGGGTTTTTTATAAGGTGTGAAAGATAATGTTAAATGTTCAAAGTGATGGAATGTAAGGTACAAATCCCAAATTTGCTTTGATAGCATTTTTGGGTGTCAAGTAATGACAAATGCTGCTAGGAAGGTGAATACTGAAAGCAATTTCTGAAAATGCGGATTATTGAGATTTCCGATTGTAATACCTACTTTTATATGATGTTAACACTTTTACGGCAATTATAGACGTACATTTTTTAATGTGATCAACTGACGGAATAGTTATGTCGAATTTTATGATATTTTGCCAAGTTTTGACACAATTATTTTTGAACATTTTCATAAACTGGTATTGATTTTGTAATGATTTGTTATAACAAATTAATGACGCTGAAACATTTTTTGTTTAAGCTCTAAATTTCAAGGGAAGAAAAAATAAGCGATAATCAAAAAAAAAGTTTTTATCAACGGAATTTTGGCCATTCGACGCAAAACGAAAAAGTGGATTGTATTTGGCTAATTCTGTTTTTGTTCAACTGCATCCAGTCACGAGCTTAATAGTTTTCAGGGCCAATTTTTTTAACTTTCAATTTTTTTACGAACCTGTAGATGATAAATTTTTGATGCAAATTGATTTGTTGTGTCTTGAACCTGCTTCAGATTCATAGCAAATGAATCAAACTCGGCCAGTCGCGCAATTTTCGACTCGTGCTCGAGCAACATTGCCGAAATGCTGCTTTGATCAATTTTGGCGTGCGTTCGCTTTCGGGCTCCATTTTTGGCTACTTCGGCCATGTAGAGATTCTAAAAAATATTTATTTGTCACAAGTAACGTTTTTTATATTTGAATTTTCAACTGTCGGAAAACATTTGTTTCTCTGAGGTTTAAAATTTAAAGTATACCGAGTACACTCTTCCTAACGATCAATTGGGGCAAAACGAAGTCGTAATTGGAAATAATGGAAACATGAATAATTACGACTTAGTGATGTCATTCAATTTGGGCAAATAATATTCTCAAACTAACGGTTAATAAAATGGTTTTGAGATTAATAAAATCCATTTCTGATTTTTTCGATCAGATTCATTTTACTTTATTTGTGCATTCGATTTATCTCAGATTTGAGACCTAAACCAGTTGTGAGCTAATTAAAATGTATACGCACCACCGAACCAATTATCATAAGACCAAAAAATTTAATAATTGTTAAGATAACTGAACTTTGTTTAGATAAATGGTAGACCGTTAGGCAATTAAGTAGAAATTTCGAAACTTTTGGTTCAAAAAATGTTAAAATAACCAAATATCGAGAAGTGTTAACTCATGCTAAGATAACTAGTGTTAAGGTAACTGAAGGTGTTCAGATAACTAAAGGTGTTTAGGTTACACTGTACACTTGTACACTGTACACTTGTACACTGTACAATGTACACTTGTACACTGTACACTTAAACACTGTACACTTGTACACTGTACACAAGTAAACTGTACACTGTACACTTGTACACTGTACTTCGCAAAACAAATTAAATTATTTGTAATAAATAATTTCTACTATAATTATTCTTCTGATGTCAAGGATCTTCACAAGACTTAAACCACTCGACGAAAGTTATTAGTGTTTTAAGACATCTGTGAGCTGGTTATTATTCAGAAGGTCATTTCAGATTGTAAAAAAGCGATCAATGAAGAGTACTTAAATGACCTCTTCTCACGCTAAGTGCCCCCTAAACCGCATTGGGTAACCGAACACATACGGTTTACGATTATCACTTCTGATAGTTTTTTCGGTGCTACCAAAGGAAATTGCGACGGAAAGTTAATGACAGAATTATTTTGATAAGTTAGGACTTAAACTGCCGTTAAAATTCGACAATAATAATCTATTTTACATGATGATGAATGGCTGAGGACGAGTCAGACAATTTCGAACGTCACAAGTTGTTTTGAGTATTTTTTTTTGGCTTGCGTAGCATTGAAAAAAAAAATATTTCTATCGGGCCAAATTAATTAAAATGTTGTTCGTTATTTTTTCAAAGTTAACCACACCACCAATGTTGGAAGCGTTGGGCGTTGGGGTGCGTTGGCCAACATCCAACGCCTAATCAACGCCTTGGGGCAAATTGGAGCGTTGGCCAACTTTTCCAACACTGCACACCACCATTACATTACTTATTTTTGCTGAAAAACCCCTTTCCCCAAGGTTTTCTAAAACGGTCTACGAAAGCCGCGGTCTGTCCAAAAAGTCAATTGTACGCCTACGCCGTTAGCGTTTATCCGACCTGTTTTGAACGTGGACGGATAAACGCGAGAAGTGTACATAAAATTCACGATATTATAATATTAAGTAGCCACATTCTTTATTCACTTTGAAACAGATAATCCTTGATTTTATTCACGAGATAAGTTTTTAACGACATGTCACAACACATTGTAAGTTTTGGGGTAACGGATGGCCAAACCGCCAAATACACAAATAATCGGTTTTACGACAGTTATCAGAGTTCATACAAAAATGTGTCATTATATAATTATCCGGAAATATTATTTGACGGAAATATTCTTAGAGGACGTATTTATCGGAATAGTTTTTTTATAATTATAACTCACTTAGAGAAAAAAAAATAAGCCATGACCACCAAATTTTTTCGAAAAAAACTATTTTGGCCAAAATGTTCGTCTCGAAAAGTTAGATTTTAATATTTTTGGAAAGTTCAACGAGTCACGTGATAAATTAGATATAAGGGGCGCTTCAAAAATTTCCAGTCCATTTTGTAAAGTTGACTATATATCCCAACTGCATCCTAAAAATGCATAAACTCATAATCATAAGCTACTGTATGTGAAATAATTTAGTTTTGAATCAAGACTTTTGACGCCATAAAACCAAATCAAAAAATTGAAAAAATAAGAACAAATTCTCTCAATTATTCTCTAACATATGCGTAATGATTTTTAATATTTGAATAAAAATTTTAATAGAAAGCAACATTTGTTTAATTATTTTACAATCTTAACGATAGTATCTTTCAATATTTTTTTTTGCAGTTCTGGCATTCCATTAAGGGGCCTAAGGCAGCATTAACCATGAACCAACTGTCACAATAACGCTCAATTATAATCCCATTTATGTTATTTTTGNGAAATATTATTTGACGGAAATATTCTTAGACGACGTATTTGTCGGAACAGTTTTTTTATAATTATAACTCACTTGGAGAACAAAAAAAAAAGTCATGACCACCAAATTTTTTCGAAAAAAACTGTTTTGGCCAAAATGTTCGTCTCGAAAAGTTAGATTTTAATATTTTTGGAAAGTTCAACGAGTCACGTGATAAATTCGATTTAAGGGGCGCTTCAAAAATTTCCAGTCCATTTTGTAAAGTTGACTACAGGGGGGTCGCAAAATAAGGGTCGGTTTCGTGTTTTGAAAAACCGACCCTTATATGGCGAGCCGACCTTTATTTGGCTAACCCATGATAAGCAGGTTTTATTGCTGATACTAAATGAAAATAAGTTTTTTGCGTTTTATTCTTCATTTAATTAATTTTAAAGACTAAATTAGAGGTTAAAGTCGATAAGCGGACAAAAAATAGTAAAAACATCAGTTGGAATCAATGGTAAACTCAGCGACCCTTATTTGGCGCAATAATATTTTTCTCGGAAAAAAGCGACCCTTATTTGGCACGACCGACCCTTATTTGGCACGACCGACCCTTATTTGGCACGACCGACCCTTCTTTGGCACGACCGACCCTAATTTGGCGAAAGCGACCCTTATTTGAGGGGCCCTTATTTGGCGACCCCCCTGTATATATCCCAACTGCATCCTAAAAATGCATACACTCATAATCATAAGCTACTGTATGTGACATAATTTAGTTTTGAATCAAGACTTTTGACGCCACAAAACCAAATCAAAAAATTGAAAAAATAAGAACAAATTCTCTCAATTATTCTCTAACATATGCGTAATGATTTTTAATATTTGAATAAAAATTTTAATAGAAAGCAACATTTGTTTAATTATTTTACAATCTTAACGATAGTATCTTTCAATATTTTTTTTTGCAGTTCTGGCATTCCATTAAGGGGCCTAAGGCAGCATTAACCATGAACCAACTGTCACAATAACGCTCAATTATAATCCCATTTATGTTATTTTTGGCTCTTTCTCAAGGAGTGTAAGAGGATTTGAGCATAAACAATAAAAGTTGCAAAAATT
>SCLG01000060.1:590627-607860 GCA_004367875.1 Oikopleura albicans
TAGATTATATGTAGTAAAATTGATCAAAAGGCTCAATATTTCACCAAAATTACCAAAAATTTATGGAAAATTCCCATATATGTGAAAATTCCAAATGGTGGTTAACTGCAAACTGGCGGTTAACTGCGCAGGGCGTAGGCGTGATCGCTGGAAAATAGTGGTACCCCTAACTGGCGGTTAACTGCAAAAGTGGCGGTTAAGAGGGTGGCGGTTAACTGCGCACCCTGTGTAGTTATCTTGAAGCCATTAATTTTCAAGTATTTTAATATATCGTCAATTTTCCGCTTATGCCCTGCGCAGTTATCTTCTTATTGTAAACACTTTCGCAAGATACCTGCGCACGTTGTCTATTAAAACATAGCATCATCTTTATGCGGCATGTAAACTCTATATAATGTAGACTACAATTTGAGGAGTAACATGAAACAGTTAACACTATTATACAGGGTTCGAAATGTCACTCTTTCTGAAATTACTGTTGGGACAAATATTAGGTCTATTATAGGTGCAAAATGGAATTCGGTTCAAAATTTAGTTTCGAACCCGGCTGTAATCTAGGAAAGGACGAGGACGATGTTGACATTAGCTTGACGGTTGAAACATCAAAGGAATCTCTACTTTCGTTTGATTCATTATCATTAGAATTATTAATCATAGTCCGTCTGAAAATGTGCTGTTGACAAATTTTTTTTAACAAATTTCGAATAAAGCGATTTCACTTCCTTGGAACAATAAGTAACATCGATTAGTAACATCGATTAGGGCTGAATTTCGGACGCTATTGGCGAAATAAAGAAAGAGGCGGCCTTGGAAGAGGTAGACGTATTTTTCAATACGCGAGCATTTAATTTGGTTCACCTCTAACCAATCACGTCAATGTAAAATGAGATGACCTCTTCCATGGCCGCCCCTTATTTATTTCGCTAATTGCGTCCCAAATTCAGCCTTAATCGATTTTATACATACGCAATTATGTTGCACATTTTTTTACGATAACTTGTTTTGAATATCGCTCCGAAAGTGTTATTATTACTGTCTGACATTACTCCCGATATTTTTTAGATCCTGGATTTTTCCGATAGGAAGCAAAATAAATTTTGTGAAACTCACATGCATGATACAGCTCAACCCATAAAAAACGGAGTTTAATTGTAAAATATGAAATAGGGGCCCTAAATATTATAGGGCCCACGTTTAGCCGCTAGTGATGATTTATTGACAACGAACGGCTTTCATGGTGTAAAATACTCTCTAGCATCAAATGGTGTCCCTTTCAGTATAAACTATTTCAAATTTGTGATTTATACGTCGAATGGTGAGAGTTTCAAAAATTTATTTATTCCACGGGAAAAGAACTTATAATTTGTAAAATACCAGAGAAACGCCCGGACTTCTGAGTAGGTACAATGTTCTAGAAAGTTATACACAAACTGGATTTTTCTCTAATTGCTCTCTGACTTTTATCATGACTGAAATTCGACTGAGTGAAATATTTACAGAACGCGTGGGATGAATTTCAAAAGCGTAACACAGGGATTAGATCAAAAGTATCAATGTTATAACCGATACGAATTGTAGCTGGTGATTTATTTGCCATGTCCTAATTTTAGGCTTTATAAAGACTTGAGCCGGTACAATTAAAACCGTTTTGATAAAACTTTAATAAGGAGAAACTACTGATTCTCAGGTTAATGGAATAATCTGACAATCGAATAAGATGAATTAACTCTTGAAAAGAAATCAAACGGCACAATTTCCATTCACCAAGAGTTAATCATAAATCGAAGATCTCTCTTAATTTTCGATACAGTCCTTGCGCCCACAACGCTACGCTATAACTTTTTATTTACATTATTTTAAGTTTATTTTAACTGGTAATACCAGTACTTTTTAACTTACCGGTAATTACAGTACTTGCGTGGTTATCGGGTGTACCTTGAATATCTGGATAAACGAGTTTGGGGGTTAAAGATACGAATAATCCGTAAGTTAAGCAGGTAGTGCGTTGGTGACCAAACTTACCATTATTAAAAAATGTGAATGTAAATTTTACAAATTAGTGTTAAGCTGGAGGTCAAGTACTCGTTAACACTTGCTAGTATTAATAAGTCGTATCAAAATACGATGCAACAAAGTATTCTATAATTACGTCTTGTTCTATTTTTTGTACTAGTAATCTACAATTAGGGAGGAATCGAACTGGCGGGCAAAAAAATAAAAAAAATTCTAAGGTGATAGAACTGCTCTCGGGGATTCCAAAAAAATGTATAAAAATATTTTTGAACCACTGGTTTTCGAGATACCGGTCGGTTTAATTTTGTCGAAAATATTTTTTTCGGCCAAATTTGTGCCCAATCAAATTAAGCCGAAAAAAATTTTAGACTCATTTTTGGAATCCCCGAATACAGTTCTATCCCCTCAGAATTTTTTATTTTTTCTGCTAGTTTGTAGCCCTCCAAAATTATCACAAACGACTTTATTTGCAATAAAATATTTAGGTGGTAAAACATGGACAATATCAAATCCCACATGTTGGTTTTTCGCTTCCATGGTAGCTGTGTGTACAAAATGAATGTACGAAAGAATACATATAAAACCGTATTTTAAATACGGTATTTACCATTCACTTTATAACTTTATACAATGATTGTCATATATGCTTTTCTCACAACTCATACGGGAACTTATTGTTCGTAGGCGCTATTATACTTATCGAACAAAAGAATTATGTGCG
The DNA here is from genome assembly GCA_004367875.1 of Oikopleura albicans. NCBI lineage: Eukaryota > Metazoa > Chordata > Appendicularia > Copelata > Oikopleuridae > Oikopleura > Oikopleura albicans. The sequence continues at coordinate 593,362 of SCLG01000060.1, forward strand.
AATATAAAAAAACATTGTAAGTTCGAAGAAATTGGCTCCCACGGAGCATGTCTAGGGTTGTTCAATGGAAATGGAATTGTTACTTAGACAGCTCTGCAAAATATTCTGTATTTTACTTTACCTGCTACTTTATACTCAAAACGTAATGTATAGACACGTCTTAGTGGTTTCTACACAAAAAACATTTCTGAAGTTATTTTTTAAGCGGCACATTTTAGCGCTAAAGACTATCACCAAAACCCTGAAAACAGTTTTGACGTCTCGTAAAAAAAAAATTCGAAGAATTCAACGAGTGTAAAATTTTATGAGTTTATTCTGAACGTAAGACAATTGTAAAAAATTACAGAAAAAGTGATCGTTTTGTATGTAATTTCAAAACACTTTATATAAGCCTTATATAAAGTAAAGTTATTAAAATGTAAAACTATGTTGAATGATTGCTACCGTAAAACCTTTACGGTTACTCTTCCTCAACATTTTCGAAATCGCCGTGCAGGTTAGGGTCATTATCATCGTAAGTGTCATCGTAAGTGTCATCGTACATTTCGTAAATATCATCGTCGCCATCATCTTCGAATTCTTTCATTTCAAACTTTCCCTATCAATATAAATTAGCACGCGTTTGTGTGCTAATAGAGAATAATAAATTGTATTATATAAGTTAGGTCAGATATGGGGGATATACGTTAGATATAGGTTAGATATAGGTTAGATGTGGGGGAAACTTTTATTTTCGTCCAAAAAAAAATCAAAATTCGAAAGTAATCTGAATAACGGCGTTTAACTTCACGCGTAATAAAACACTTGATACACAAAGCATAAAAATGACCACTCGAGTTAGTGCGTTGTTTTGCACAGTTTCCTGCTATTCCGCTAACGCCCTAGGGGTTTATCAGGCCGCTTAATGGTTTATCAGGCCGTTTCTGGAAGGCGAAAGTGGTCTGATTACCTCTTAAGTAGTGTATTTAAAGCTTCAAGTTATAAGTTTATAACCTATAACAAGAAAAATTATAGCACCAAAATGTTCAATTAGAAAATTTAACGCATTAATGCCAAATTTTCCGGATGCTGACCGATAAAATATATTTGAGTAAAAATTCCATTTGTTAGTGTTGAAAAAAGTGTTTAAAATGTTGTATAAAATGTGGCCGAGAATTGTGTATTCAATACACCGTATTGAACGTTTGCTCTCAAATGTCCTTTTCGGAATAAAACAAAACTAACCAATTTCTCTGTCGAACTTTTAAATGCCATTACCAAGTAACTGCTAGGCCAGTTTTCCGACCAGTTTTCTGTTTTTGTTCGGCGACGTGCTCTATTAATATACGAAAAAAGAGCTCACGAGTGCCTGCTACTACGTATTTAATACAATACGTTCATATATCAATATTTTCTTTGATAAATTATACCTGACCACCTCGGTATACTGCACTTGAACTTGAAAACTAAATAGTTTGATCAAATAACTTGATTTAAAGCAAATCTTTTTATCGAACATTTTAGTTCGGTAACTTTCTTAAAATAATAGACAACGGGTCAATCGTCTAACATTAAAAGGGCCACAATTTTTATTACGTTTTTTTTCTAAATACACGTTAATGTACACGTTAATGTACACGTAAATGTACGTTATCTTTTCTGAACTTGATTCATTTTTTACTTTCTCCGAATTGCTTTAACTTGCTTGTGTGCCAATCAGCACACAGTAGCTCGCTTTTTTTTCTCTTAGTATGACAAAGATCCTTTGCCAAAGGACCAATGATTGCTGAAAATAGGTCTAAGCTCCTGCGGAATATCAGAATCGAGTTATTTTAGCCCGTGAAAATTAACTCCGTAAATGAATAACGTTTGAAAGGGCGCAAACGTTGCGGCTTTTTCAACGTTTTACCAAACTATACGTTATACAAAATGCATATAAGACCAATTTTACGTTGTACTTTTTACACGTTGTACATTTTTAATAAAGTACCTTTTGTGGTTGTTTTTTTTAAATTTTTTTTTGTTTTCTTGCAGACTTATTTAATTCATTTAAATTTGCAGTAACTTACGCGCAATGATAACGTTGGACAAATACTGAACAGCCTCAGAGCTCAAGAAACCTGCAATTAAATCGTAATAATACCACGACTGGTAACCACGTTGGGTTACTTACAGTAGCGTAGGTACAACTGTACTCAAATAGATTAGATGATTCACTCATTAAGGCTATTAATTTATGAAGTTGATATCTAAGATTATTAAGGACAATAGCTTCAATGTAAACTTGCCAAATTTTCCACGAGGAAAATTTATATCAACTACACCGGAATTTACCGCCCCTTAACTCAAGAAAATGTCCGGAACTTAACAAAATGCATGGAACTTAACACCTTTTTTCGGTAATTTTTCGACATTTGCATGTACGCACTACTAAACTTAACAAAATTCTTAGACATTAACAAAAGTCCTGGAACTTAACAACTTTTTTACCCCAAACTTCCGTAGACCGGTGGTGAATATGAATATTAAAAAAAAATATTATTGGTTTTGGTCTGCTACATCCACTTTCCGCGTTTCTTCGTATTGGTTTAATTTGGTTCATTTCATCTTTAGGTTTATAAAACCACAAAGTACCGACGCGTCGGTACTGTACCGATCTTCAAATTTTAGCACATCTGTTTTATTCAACTGAGGAAAATACAGTCCTTGGGCCCATATCTTCACGGCCCATTTCTTGACAAAGTCGTTTTTGTCCACACGTACCTTTGAACGTGTTATGCATGTTTTTATATCTTTTAACGAAAATCTTTACACAATGCCAGAAACCGACAATTTAGGTGTGACGATTAAAATGCTATGTCAGCTACCGATGCGACGGTATGATACGTAAAAAGGTACGCAAATAAGGTACGTCATTGTTAGTTTCAAAATGGTACCTTCGGTGTTTGTACACATGTTACTTACCGTTATTTATTTTACGAGCGATGTGCAGAACGCGACAGTATGCCTACAATCGGACAAATTTTGTACTTGTCAAACTGTCGCCTCGTGTGTATACACCAACTGTATTTATATTTGCAGACAAAAAAATATTTAACGAAATACCGGTTATTATTTAGCTTTTCATCATGTGCCTATTCTCAGTGAAAAATTTGCGATCTTTTGTTTTCGAGAAATCATTGTTGCCGAATATTAATTGTTTGAGCATTTGAGCGCTAACTGTATTCAAATGTTGACATAAAAAGTTCACTCAAGACTATTTATTGTTTTGTCTTTAAACGTAATAATGTGCTCACAGTTTGGTTAGAAAAAGTCATTTTGATTAAATAGTTGACTAAGGTGTTATTCAACATGCGGTCCAAGTGTTATTAAGCCCTTTTCTTCAGTACCAAAGTTATGGACCATAAATTACATGTATGGTCAATAACAAGTTTAAGTCTCAAGAGCAGTGTTGCGAAAGTTGGCCAACGGTCGATTTTTTCCCAACGCTCAAATTTTGCCACAACGCTCCCAACGCGTTGGGAGAAAAATTGCTTCAACGCCCAACGCTCCCAACGCGTTGGGAGAAAAATTTCCCCAACGCGTTGGTTGGGCTTTGAACGTTAGCCAACGCATCCCAACGCCCAACGTTTCGAACACTGCTCAAGAGGCCATCAAAAAATTATGCAGCAAGGCAGTTACATTATTAATAGGCGTTAACGCTAGATTATATTAATCTCGCAGAACTTGTGCGACTTTTCAATTTTGTGTCTCACTAAATGTACCTTAACTCTCCTTAACCGGAGCTCGTGCATTGGCCTAAAATGTGAATCAAGTTCACAAACTACGGTTTAATTGTATTTTATCAATCTAAATCGGCGCTACATAATAAAACTTTGCATGACATAAAATGTCGCAATATTTTGTTACAAAATTTTTGTATTTCAAAACGATTGTGGTTAATTCCTTAACAAGGTTCTTTTGTTGGTAAATATTGGCAGATTTATTCAGTAAGCGGTCCGTTTTTAATAAAACTACGTGCTCTAATAGCTCATAAATTTTGGCATCTAAAAACGCTCGTTTGAGGTTTCCCACCGCGTATCCCACCGCATTAAATGCTCCTTGCGCCGTCTTCATGACTATCCTTTCCTCCCAAAAAAGTTTGAAATAAACGAACAAAAAATGTGCCAGAGACGAGAGCCGACTAATTTTATTTTTTTCCTGGTTTTCACTTTCGTAAATGCGCAAAATGGAGAAATATTACGACCGCGACGTTTCTATCAACTAGAGTCAATGATGAGATATTATAATCCAGGACCGGATGAAAAATAGTCCTTGTAGCCGGTTTTAATTTGTTATCTCATCATACATGTACATTTCAAAAATATAAGTATTTTTTACGACGTTGTTTTTCTAAAACATACGAATGGCTAAAATGCCACAAATTGTCATATTATAGGTGAGACTCTGAGTAGTGATTTAAGGCATCGTAGGTTTTTGGAGAATTGCATTTTACTCAAAAAATTGAGCAAATATACATATAGATTATTATTATTATTAGATACGGTCGCCGAAAAATTCGAAAAACAATGTTCCGTGAAAAAGTTTTTTTTTAAAACTGCGATACGACTTTTCTTCATCCTAAAAGCCTTTAATATTGTCAAGCATGCTGCTTATGGATGTAGCTGCAATTTACTAACTGGAGACCGACCACTGTCACAACCCGGTCATGGTCAACCCATTGATGATCTGGACGCTGTTTGTAAAGATTATAAACACTGCCTTCACTGTGTTATGGATAAGTTTGGGAGTCAGGCTACAGTGTAAAATACAAATTGTATATAAATTGGTTATCAAGACTAGTCAAGTTTAATTTGAAGTTTTAAGTTATTTTTATATTTCTCAAAAAACAGAACTGTCTGTGACCGAGTGAATTTTTAACCTCAGGGCACCATTTTCATCATTCTCCAATGTCATTCCCGGACCGATATTCCCGGTGGAGTTCACGGATTAACAATAAGTTTCACAAGTTAATTTACATCTGTGTTCAAAGTGTATTGGCGAAATGATTTCGTATGATTTTGACATGAACGATGGGCCGCTCTGCAAAAACGACGAAGGCTCATGTGAACGAGCTCTTTGCGAATGTGACAAACAGTTTTCGCAAATGCATCATACTTTTATCGATGTTTATAATCAAGACTTTAGCCACATCTTTGGCTTGTTTGATTATGAACAGATTTGTCGTAAGTTTTCCGTTTCTAGTTATACCTAGTAACACTTTAACTATAATTGTTTTTAGCTAATATTTGTAAGGCTGACACCATAACGGTATACGACACTAGTGAATATCATATCGACGACTTTTTCGATGGGAAATATATTGCTGATCATGAGCTTGTTAACGGTCACAAATGTTATCGCAACTTGAACAACACTGCATTGATAGTTTTTGAGCAAAACATTAACGGAAATCCCGGCTGGGCAATGAAAAAAGACGTCGATATTATTTTCTACACAATTGATGATGTTCCATGTCCAACACAGGAGGCTGTCGAAATTTAACTTTTTGTTTTGGTTACGTTTTAACTTGATAACTAAATTTTCGGAATTTTGACTCATAAATTTGTATGTTTTTTTTTCGGTTGGTACCTTTTTTCATGTGCAATTTTGTATAGATATAAGCATTTTACGACAATTTGTTAACACTTCTAGATGTGCACGTTTTTAGACCGATTGCTACCAAATGTACCTCTGGATATGCACCTTTTTGACCTTTTGTTTGAATCCGAATATTACACTTACATATATTACACTTACGTATATATTATAAGTGACATACAGTCCCTGATACCCTAAGTGCCGCTGCCTTGAGTGGCACTGCCAAAAGCGGCACTCAAGGCACTAGGGACTGTAATAAGCTTGTATAAACGATCTCCTGTAAAAAAAGTGGTCAATTTTCCGTGATTATGGCGAGCAAAATCTTTTTAGATGTACAAATATTGATACCTCTGTGTCAGGGCCCCTGACTCAGGGCCTTGACTGTATTTCAGAAATGCTTTGCGGATATTTTCACTGACATCTGTTGAATTCTGTAAGCATGTTTTTTGTCTAGTTTTAATTTGATACAAAATAGATGTACTACTTTTTCACAATAAATTTAACAGTCTACGTATAGGGTGAATGGTTTTACCATCCAGGCGTCAACGAGGACAATAATTCGGCTACCGGCGTAAATGCCACAAACGTTGGATTCAACGGTCACACGCCAACTGATTTAGAAGTTATGAGGGCTCAATTGGACATGAAGTGTTGCTCACCGACAGCAGCTGCCTTTTCCATGTATAATGCTGCCAGTTCAGGGTTCAACAGTTTAACCAAAGCTACACGCTCATTGAAGATTAAAATTATTACAGTGGGTCTTTCATTTAGTCCATTACGCAAAAAAAATGGTCCCTTAATTTGAATATTTTTGGTGAATGTGTCCCTTAATTTGGTCCCCTTATTCTGAGACCCCGATCTATCAGTATAGAAAACTGACTGTGTCAGAAGTCGTGTGTTAAAACTGTAATGATGAGAAATTTTGAACCCTGTTTACAGTCATGTTTGTTGCCAAAACGGTATCATTGCTAACACTCTGGAATTATGTTGACTACCAAAAATGTACACATTTGTATTTTTTCTACTTTTTACACATGATATCAATAAATTGAAAACATAAAACTAAATCGATCAGCATTGAATTTACGATTCTGGCCAAAAAAGGCTTTATAATATAGTCATAAAAAATTATCGTAGTTTCAACAAACATCGGACGTAATTTGCAGTAAATTTTGATATTATATTCCCATTTTGACAATCTCGGAAAAGTTGGCCAAAAATATCCGTAGATGGAACGTTTCATAAAAAAGTCAGATTAAAACGGCACATACGTGATTCACATGCGCGTGTTTAATACTTTAATACTCTTAACCAAGATCAAATAAATAAAAATTGACGTCAAAAATTACGTCTTTGAACATGAAAAAACTGACTTAAATGCGTGAAAAATGTCTATTTCATTCACTTTGTCAAAAATAACACATATGAAATTATCTCTATTAATTTTACCAATCTTTATTGGAGCCCGAAGTTTATATGAGAAAACGCGTTTAGTGCGAGAAAGCATTTGCAACATGAAAACATGCAATAAATGCATAGGATTAGTGCTGAAAGAACCGTCAAAAAATCTACATTTAACCAGACGATGTATTATTTTACTTGCAGTGCCAAAGTGTTGTCCAGTTGAGGACGCCGCCACAGTATTCAATTTTCTGTTTTAACTATTACACCTAATGCAATAAAATGCCTCATTATATAATATAATTTACTGAATATCACATGTACAAATACACTTATTTTCAATTATGTTAACAGAAAAAGTAACGCATTTACAATAATTTATTATCTCGTACCACATTTTTTTTGGAATGTTTTTTATAAAGGATGTTAGATTTTGGAAAACCGGCTAAAATATATCGTTCAAATGTTAGACTTAAAATCTTTCCAAAATTTATGTTTTTTTTACGAAATTCAGCGAAAATTTATTACGAAGATATGGGTTTCGCTACTGGCGGGTGTCATTGCGTCATAGTGAAAAAACACAAAATAAAATTAAGGGGGTTGGAAGCACAAAATCTGACGCGCTCAAGGAGTTTAATATAAAAAATGTCGCCACGTAGTGGACTCTCTGAAATATTGAACATAATTCTGGTTTAAAATTTGCCAACCCTTTTTTAAAGTGCTTCAAATTGCCGCGGATATCCAGGTTCATAGGAGCATAGCCTATGCTGCATAGGCTATGGGATTTTATCTTCTGAAGCCTATAGATTGTAATCTTTGAGCTATGCATTACATGTATAACCGACTATGTATAACCGATAATAACTATAAGTATATAACGGTAAGTATAACCGATATAACTATGTATAGGGCCTATACAGTATAGCCGATAATTCAAGCCTGAAACTTCACGAAAGATAGTGTTGGTTCCAAAGTTCAAATGTTTGTTTGTAGTCAAGTAATCAACAAATGTTTGCGTTAAATTTCGTGTTTAATTTGAACAAGTAATAACAAACTTCACAAATGTACAGAAATAAACATTAAAATTTACATAAAGCTTAAAAACACTGCGCCCCCGCAGACAGTATCGATTGGATCGTCCTCGCCAGGGCCAAGGTCACGCGTTCATGTACAATGTCCAAATTAATTTGACCTGACTTGACCTTTGGAGTATGTTTTTGAACTTCATTGCCGGCCTTGGCAACCTCGACCTCCATGAGCTCTACCATAACCGCAATTGTATTAAATACCGGTCGAAATCGCTCGGCTGGCAGTATAGCCAAATCGTGGGTGATTTTTGTCAACTTGTGGGACATGCCACTGTAGTACATCATAATGTCTTGATTAATGTCGGTCACATGCTGCCGTTTTCGGCGGGAGCCAATGGCAACGGTGAATTCGGCCGAATAAAGTTGTCGAACGCTCTCGGCCAGTCGAACAACATTTTTTAGTTGATGTTGCTGACAGAATCCGCCTTTGACCAAATTTAACCGACGGGCGTCAACGGCAACGGAAATGACAATAAAAAGATTAAAAATCATATTTTTGATAATTCTTGTAGTTTTCTAACTTTTTGGTGTTAGCTTGTCACTTGGCTTTATTTGACTTGTTCTTATATGCAACTTTAAATATCGTAAGTTTTCGATATTTTTCTTTGTGTAAAATGTCTAAACTTTTTATTTTGATGAAAAGGAAACGGAAGAGGATGGCTTTTATTCCCTGGAAAACGGCGCTAGCGCGTGGAAGAGCGCTAGAAATGAAAGTGGCACATTAATTGAACGCACGTGCCACGTATTGAACCTATTTCCCGGAACGCGTGTTCAATTCGGCGAAACAGGTGACCTTAATTAACAAAATGTGAAAGTTACGAGCGATACTATCTGCTAATGATTTGGCCGTCTGAAAAACAGCAGATTACGCAGCAGGCAAATGTCAAAGACAAGGCAAAATAAAGTTTCTGTTAACTCAGAAGGTTAGCGTGTGGGTTGAACCATAATTATTAAAATTATATGTTGAAAATCTTTACTTGGTTTTTCCGGTGAAGTTAACGAATTTATCATTTTCATTTGCCATATTACTACGGTATATAAATATTTAAATGTAAACATGGTATTATAGCACTAATTAGATGTCGAAACGAGACTTTAACACAATTTTTACGTCGAAGTTTCATTTCTCCACATTGGCCTTTATCCCATTAGCCTCTATCCAATTTTGCATTTACCAAATGTACCAAGAGACTTATCCACAGAAAAAAAAATAATTGGAAGAAAAATAGCTGGAATTTACAGCCGCGACGTCGTGACAGCCAAATCCTCTTTTTGACCCATGCAATGTCACGTGACACGATGACCTAGGACGATGATCTAGGACAAAAACTGAAACAGACTTTAAAATGTTCTTATTTTTAAGGATGGTCATGACACAAAATACCAATAACTGTAATTCTCATTTTTCTGAGCATGGAAGTGAACTTGGATATCGACTCACACTATAAGTAACATAAATAAGTCCCTATGTGTCCAAAATAACGGAAAAATCTAGAAATTATGTGCCGTTTACTTACTAGAAAAGTACTTATATTTTTAGTATATTTTAGAGTATTTCTCTCTGTACTTTTTTGTTGCAAACTAGTTTNCCGAGAAAAAAACATATATATTTTTGGTTCTTATTGATACAAGAACATCCTGGGGCAACTCTCGTCCTGTAATAGAATATTCATAGCGCTCACTTTGATACTTTAATTTGCACATTTTAAAGAAAAATAGGGCAAAAAATGAGAAAAATTCAGCCAAAATCAACAAAAATTAACTTTTTTTTTTATAAATTTTTATTTTTCAAATTTCTATTACAGGACGTCCTATGGAGACGACAATGGAGACGACAATCGTTACGCTCGTATAAATTAAAAATTGACTACTTCAAGGCCCGCTTACTTGTAGCTCGGCGGAGATACGCAGAATGGTCTATTTTGACACGCCGTGGGGGGTAAATTTGTTGATGCATTTTTTTGATTATTTTCTAATATGGCGTATCAAACCTCACTTATTGGACATGCCTAGTTTCAAATAAATTGGTCCTTTACTCGAAGAGAAAATGACATCATCTCAGAGTCTTATTTCTCAAGCAACGAGGGTATTGACCATCCTTAACATTAGTTCAATCCTTGAGTATGAAGCAAAAGTCTTGGAACACCCATACGATAGCTCTAGATTCTAGAGTCTAGAATCATGTTCAACGTGTTTTATTTGTCACGAGTTAAACAAAAATAGAGTCCAAGAAATACAATTATTTTGACTTTCAACGCCTCATTTCATCAAGATTTTCGACGTCGATGGTGATTAAAACGGTCTGTGGACCTCTAAATGATCCCGTCCGATTGTTTTTGTATTTTATTTTCGAGCTCCATTCAGAGCTTTATTAAGACTTGACTAACCACATTCTATTTTCCGAAATTATTAAAGCATGCCAAAGTGTTCAATGAACCACATACAACGGGAAATGCAAATTTGCGAGCCTAGTTCAATCATTAACGCACAAACTACTATACATGTTTTATTAATAATAACTATAATAGTGAATTCGACTGAGTGAAGGGCACTATGCCCATTATGAGGTGTCGCACTATCATTATTTTGTCAATTGATATTTTGTCAATTTCGATAGTTTTTCTTAATAACTGGGTTTTAGTGCAAAATTTCCGTAAACGATTATTATCCGAAACAAAAATTAGTTTAGTGATAATTTTCGGCATTTGAGTTTGTGAGCATTTAAAATGAATTTTGAAAATTTTTGAACAGAAACTTGCTCTCTAGCGTTAAAGTTTTCTAATCAAAGTTTTTTTGGGGAAATTTGACTCGAGCATTTTTACTACTGGTAGTCAGTTGTCACCGAGCTGGACATGACTCCTATAATAGATACGAGCGATCATGTTTTAACCCTACAAGCAAAATTTGCTCAGTGACACTTTTTTTCCAGCCCAGTACCAAAAAAATTTGAAACTCATTTGACGAAACCAGTTGTGCATATGATTATACGTTTTTACTTATTGAATTTATTGGTCTAATGGCCATTATCTGTTAGGGATAATCAGCTCCATTAAAAATGATACTTTGTAAAATGTAAATTTACCGAAGCATATCGGGTTCCGGGGTGGTAATCGAACTGGTTCACCGAGCGGACCTTGGTTGGGACATTTAGCACTTTGTTGAACTGGCGATTGCATCACTCATTGTTTTCATGTAAACAAGCAAAATAATAATAATAGAAAAAAGCCGAGATGTTGATCTCGCACGCGCCATATAATTATTCAATTCCAGTACTTTCACCCCCTTTTTTATTGACTTCGCCGAAAAAACTGGAGCGATGACATAAATTGACACAAACTGGGCGACCGACATTTGGCACATTTTTTTTTTTCAATAAATTATACTTCCGTTCAATTGATGACAATCCATAAAGGAAAATTAATAACGCTTCATTTAACTGATAGTATGCAATAATTTCCCACGTTTGTTTTCAATTTTACAACATTATTATTGTACACATTGTTTCAAATTCAGGGATGGTTCCTTGTGTTAGAAAACGAAATTCAATATGACGTTTTTTGCTAACCCCTGAGCTCATTCTATGCCTTGATTTGCGGTTCATTTTTCAGTTTTTGAGTTTAATTAAATGAAATTACAATCTCAGTAAACAAAGAGTTAGTATTTGTACTTTTAAAAACTACAAAAAAAGTTTATATTTAATATTATTTTGAAAATAATATTTACTTGACAAAGTTTAATATGAATAGTATAGTACGCTAAAAGCCAAATTTTATTGCTGTTTTCTGAACATAAAAGTGAACTTGGATATCAGTTCGGACTTTTAGTCACATTACCAAGTCCGCATGTGTCGAAAATAACCGAAAATATTAAGAAATTAATCCGAAAGGGGGATTCAAAAGAAAATTTTCAAAAATTTAGCTAAGGCCAATCTTTAAAGTAGCAATCGTTTGATTTATCGTCATATTGGTCATGACATGGTATGAATCTCTACGTCATTTCCTGTACTCAATGCAAGTTGAAGACCCGACCGTTAAATATTATTGTTAAACACTTTGTCCCGTTGAAAACCAATTTAATATTGCGCCAGACTGATTATAAAACATGATGATTATGATTCAGATTTAGGCTATCTATACATAAAATAAAACAATACTAAGTAGTATACTAAAGTATTTACAAATTGTAAAGGTATTATACCTTTTTATTCCAAATTTCTACAACAGGAAGATTTTTTTTGTATCGTTTTCTTAATATTTTTTTTTTAGATGCTCAAACACAGAATGACCACTATGTTTAGAAAAATAATCCATTTTTTGTTCTATCATACCGCAGGTATATTGTGTAATATAGTTGAAAAATTACCTTTATGACAAGCGCCGTCGACCGCTAAAGTTTTATTAATTTTAGTTCCTGATTGGCCACGTCAACCTACTTGTCACACGCAGCTGCGCGCAGGATAATTTGCAGAAAATGCGCATAATGAAGTCACAGCCACAGTGAAAATTCTTGATCTTGTTTATTTCGATATTTTATACATGTATAACAAAATAATGTGGATAACATAGGTATTTTATAAATAATTACCGGTATAATTCGGTAAAATGCGCTCTTAGATTCGTTTGTTTGCTCTCATACTGATACAGTCTGATTTGGGCGAATTTAGAAAATGACGAATCCTGAAAACGACCAAAAATCATAAATGCCTTTCGGTGTTTGCAGGTTTCGCCATTTTCTGTATTCGCTTAAATCAGCCTGTGACCGCATACCCATCCATTCTACGTAACCGTGGACAACCTAGGTGTAGATCAATTCAAATTCTTTTTTTAACAATTTGGGCAGCACGGGAAAAAACAACTGAATACAGGCCTTTTGGGATTATTTACTAACCTCACCGTAGTTAACGATTGCGGGGGTCGGGAAATGATGAAGGGGTGACGATTACTAAAAAAGCCATTTGGTCAAGCAATGTATATGCGGCTTGAAATCAGATAAGGTTGTATACAAAGGCGTGTATGCAACATGGGTATTCAAAAGTTCCCTCATTCGCAAGGTGATTTACGAAACGGGTACCTTTTTTATTGTTAACGCCTCGCCCAGTGCCCATAAATCGAGAATAAATTTACGATTAGCGCAGCAGCCAACCCCACGACTGCCTAGGGTATACAATTGAGCGAATCAGACGTTGTAAAGGATGCATTAACACGTTTACTGTATCTTTAATCATGCACTTTAACATTTTTTTTCTTTCGAGGTAATCTTAGCAATTAATAAATTGACCATTTTTATTATCTGACAGTTAGGCGTCCAAAAAGCATCAATTTAATGGCTGCTGTTTCAAAGGTAATCAGTTAGAGTTAGCGAAATGTCTTGGTTCAGAAGACCGTCGTTTGGCCGACGGACGTCGATAACCACCGAATCAGAGAAAGCTAATAAGGTATTATTTCCGTAAATCCATAAATCAGAATTCTGCAGAAGGCCACTTCTAGGGTGGTTTCTGATTCGAAAAATCATATCAGGGGACATTGATCAAAACGAAAAGTTGATTCGGAAAAATAGGTGCCCGTTTTGGCGGAGTGGGGGTACTTTCGCAACCATTTGTGGTCGCGAAAGAAGTTGTATTTTGGGTGGTTTCTCGACCACATGTCTTGGTCGCGAATTGTTGTTCAAAATTTGGTTTCGCGACCAAATGGTCGCAAAATGACGTTTTGGGTGAGGTTGCGCGATCACTATTTTTAGGTATAAAAAATGGTCGCCAAACCTTGTCTAAAACATCTTTTCGCGACCATTTGGTTGTGAAAGCAAATTTTGAACAACAACTCGCCACCAAATGTGTGGTCGCGAGAGTGCTCATAAACGGGTTTTTTGTACACATGAAGCCTTTAACTCCCACAAAACGGCACAGTGTCAGTTGTGCATTAAGAACTTTATAATTGCGCTACTTCCTTAAGTTTCCTACTGGGTAGATCACATGGACTACACCCTGAAAATCATTCCCTAAATATGTTGACATGAAATTAACCAAAAAATGTCAAGTCAAGTACTTAAAGTATTGTTCTTTTAATTGCTCTTCCAGCTTTAAGCTAATAGTCCATGCGGTGTCCCTCACCACACAAAAGTATGTAACTGCCAATGCTTGTCAATGGATTGGGACACCACGTGGACTGAGCTGGAAGAGAAATAAAAATAATAATAAAATGAAGATTAAGAAGTTAATAACTAAAAAACAGTCGAATTGTCCATAGGGTTTAGCCTTTTCATAACTACAAAAGGACTTGTCAATTTTTTCTCAATTTTTTCTCAATTTTTTGTCAATTTTTTCTCAATTTTTTCTCAATTTTTTCTCAATTTTTGGTCAATTTTTTGTCAATTTTTTGTCAAGTTTTGGTCAATT
>SCLG01000060.1:608198-620105 GCA_004367875.1 Oikopleura albicans
TATACGCTCTACCCCATTATTTTTTCAAACTGGTCCCCATTTTATTAAATTATAGTTGTTTAATAAATGTCGTAAAATTTACTACTCATATCGTAACATTCTTACCCATATCATAATAGGTTTTCTGCAAATGTTCAAAACTATCCATAATTATGGTAGGTTTTCCAGTTATGCATAACTGGAGAAACCTACTTCATAACAATTTTAGGGGTGTGAAAGTGTTACGATATGTATTAAACAACTGTATCCATGGATTTATTTCTGTTTTTGCTTACTGATTTGGTGGTGTCACGCTTTTTTTGTCTGACAGACTTGTTGTACGTGAAAAACCTTTGAAAAAAGCAATGGCCACTTACTATTCGCTTATGGGCCAAAGGTCAAATTCCCACCAAAAGTTGAATTCACACATGGGAAGTAACATAGCTGGTTCACATTCGACGTCATTTATAAATGAATTCAATTGTATACCCGTAAAAAGGATCCGTATCTGGTATAGATATGTTCCCAGGTTTCCTCAAGTATCGTCGCCAAAGCGTCATGAAACAAAAAACACCCATGCCAAAGGATATAAAAGTATAAATAAACACTGAAAATCATGAGTTTTCAATAAACCTTGTTAATCGCTTCTCAATAACGCGAGAGACCAAAATTTATTGCAATTATATGAAAATCATTGCATTTTAATAGTTATAAATTGAGAAACAAATAAAAAATATGGAAAGTTGCGCTGAGGTAAATATTCGCATAAAACAGTCTCGATATGGCCATCGGAAGTGGTCAAATACTAGCCAGACATAATATTTTGTGGATTTATGAGGTGTGGGTCAAAAAAAAACGCATTTAAATTAATAGATTATCTTTTATAAATGTAACTTATAGACTTGTTTTTTAGGAATTTGCAGATAACGTGAAAATAACAACTCGCTTTCGAATCTCATACTGTATACCGTAGAATTCGAATCAAGACCAAAAACCCTATTATCGTTTATTTTTTGGCCATACCAAAAATACTATTATCGTTTATTTTAGGTAATAAGGCTCGAAGGCGGCCGACCATGGGGGTTCAAAATTGCTGGTGGGGCTGAAGTTAACAAACCAATTCTGATCACAAAGGTATGTGAAGAACTACAAAAAAGATCTGTTGCACCGGTTCATATCAGTGCGAGAGAAATGGCACGGATAATAAAAATTTATCTAAAAAAAGGATTTTGTGAGTGTTTAGTCTGCTAGTAAAAATTTTCTGAATAAATCGGCACAAGCTTTTCATATCGGTACTAGCATAATCTTCCGAATTTAGACATATCAGAACTAGAGACGCAATTCACTGAATGAGGGATTCTATTTTTAGGAATCGAAAAAACAAGTCTGATGACTTCATCAGTGATGAGAGTAAGGACTGCATATTAATATATGAACTGTAGGTAGAACCAGATGGCCAAGCAGCACGATTCGGGATTAAAGAAGGGGATATGATTGCCAGGTATGTAATCGTTACCAACTGGACTAATTTAAATTTATAGGCTATAGACTATAGCCGATAGGTTATAGCCTTTTTTGTTTCGTATAAGTAGGCTTAACAAAAAAGGAAGACATTCTTATTTGTTTTCTCGCGTTGTTATGGTAACGCGGCCAACCAGAATTGCAGTGCGGGAGAATTAAGGTGTTACGGTCACAATAATAATTATAATTTATATGTTCAAGGCCCACCAATTATGTTAGCATTAGAAGTGTTCAAAAATCCAAAATAACCGAAAATTGTTAACATAACTGGTTAGCTGGTGTATTTGATACGACTTCAGGTGGTACCCTATTATGATTCTGGAAAACAAGTTTATACTAAACCACACACTAGTGTTAATGGCGTTTCACTCAAATATTATGTGACACGAAAAGAAGCAGTCTCGCATATTAAAAAGGGCGGCCAGAAGATCGTTATGGAAGTTCAGCCGAATCCAGAGTCAAATTGGGCAGGTCAATCTGCGTGGTAGTTCATTCATATAACTCAGTTCAACATGATTCAACGCTGACTGTCAATCATTCGATAAATAATTCATTCGCGATAAATAAACATGTATAAATTACTAATAAAATTTTATTGATGAAAATTACAGATACATATTACAGATGTATATTACAGATGTACATTACAGATGTATATAACGAGGCGTTCAAATGGGTATAACGCTCACTTGGCCAAAAATCTGGAACATGGGTAAAGTTTTCTCAAGAGACTTTTAAGTTAAAAAGTTTTAACGTATTCGAAGTCAAAAATGCTCAAGTTGCTAAAATTATTGCCAAAGTTTCAAATATTGCTCCAATTTTAAATGTTGCCTAGGTTCCAAATTTCAAGTTCAAAACTTTGCTCGAGTGAGTGTACCCTCCATTCAAATGTGGCCAAAAAATCATAATATTGAAAACAGCGGACCTTTAGAGCGATCCTTATGAAGCATTCATGTTTTTTCTTTATGATACAAGTCGACATGACTGTTTCATATGCATTTTGCTTGGAAACTGGTCGATCATAGATACCGCCTTGTAAGCAACATCAGCAATACCAATACAAAGCGGAAAACCAAACAATGTATTCGTTCCAACTTTACCACACAAACTTTGCATATTTTCATAAAGTTGTTGGTCGCACTTTTTTGATTTTCTAAAATTTTGCGCTCTCACTTAAAATTTATTTGTAGTAAAATCGGATTGGGTATTTAAAATAAGAACCATTTCTGAAATAATTTTCGTATAGTAAGGACCATATTTGTTGAATAATCTTGAGCTGAGTATGCGCTCGTAACTGGTCCGATAACAGAGCAGCCCCGAAGCGGGGCTGAGTATGCGCGTGTAACCAGTTCCATGACAAAGCAGCCCCGCGAAGCGGGACTGAGAATGCGCGCGTAACTAGTCCCATGACAGAGCAGCCCCGCGAAGTAATAAAGGATAAAAATTATCCTACAACTCGATATCTAGTAAGAGTTACCCAGCCAATTTTCCTCTACGAAACTGACAAATAACTACGCACCCAGGGTATTAAAAAACATTGAAAACCAATCCTCTTCTTGGGTCGTATGCGGAATAATATAGCACCTATCATGAATATCACACACGGGTTTGAAAAAGTCATCCATGCCTTGTTTGAATATCGGTGCTGAGCACCCATTTGCCCATTCTTTATAACCTTCTATGCCAGCGTTCCCACAAGAGTACGTATTACACCTGATGAGATAACATATACAACTATCATAAGTTTCATCTCGATTGTGCAAAAAAAAAAAATACGCACAAATATCAACAACCACAAGTTACAATACAGTACGTTTGTTTTATAAAAAATCGGTTCTAATAAGGTAATCACTTTGTTGGCTGAATATCGTCCTGATTTTAAAACGCGAAAAAAAATTTTTAGCGAAAATGCATATTTCACCTTAAGTGCGGCACTTGAGAAGGGAGGGGGGACTGTAATACAAAAATATTTTAAAAGAAGGATATGGCCTTTCGGTCATTGGCCGAGCGCGCTCAAAAAAGACCAATGACAGGCCACATAGGCCTCAGACGCGCTGTTAACCAACGTTACCAAAAAATGGTAACATCATTTATTTTTTTCGCGTTTGAAAATCACTCCGATAATTGAGGCGTGATGAACTCATCGCTTATTTTTAAAATCTAATAGACCTTCAAAAATTTTAAGCGTCCGCTACAGATATTTTCAGAAGACGATTTCAGCACATATTTTAAGTAAATCTTCGAGTTCTACAATTTGGAAAATTAGTTTTTCAATTTCGCCGAAATTATTTCGGGTCCACGGAAACGTATGTCAACAGATACCGTTATTAATGAGAAAAAGGTCATCTTTTCGATTTTTAGAGGTCAGCTTTTGTTTTCTCTAATTGATATCTTAACTGCCCTGTTACTAAAAATGTCAGCTAAATCGCCATTGAATTCACATGCTAAGGTTGACCAGCGCCAAGTTGTCGTGATATTTGTTATAAATCCGTCTGGACAGTAAAAAGAAACATCAGGGCATACCGCCAAAGTGACACCAACTAATGCCGAAAATAATATTGATTTCATCACTTACGACAAACGATCACAAACTCAAGTTTAAAATTTGGATGCTTGATAGTCAAAGCCTACGTGGTTCACAGATCAATATTTGTTTGAAAGTCTTGATTTATCATAGATGAGTCATAATAAGGGTGTACAGTGTAGAGTATACAGTACAAAAGTAGGTTCAGATTGTGAACTTCACACAAGGTACGCTGTTGTTTTACTTTTATTTCTCATAATTTTAACTGGAGCGCATACTCTGTAGTAACTCCCAAGAGTGACATATCGTCCATGAGGGGACATAATTTCCCAATTTGGTACTTACAATACCACATTTCAGACCTTCCTCTGCAATCTGGCAAGAACGGATATAATGGGACCGTCCCGAATGTACTCGCACTCGATCTCATTTTTGAGCGCATTTTATTCCATAAAATCAATTCAGGAGCAAAAAAAAAAAATCGAATGAGCTAAGCTTTCATTATTTTGTGATTTCTAGTTAATTTTCTATGATTTTTTTATTTGAGATTTTTTTCTTTTTTATCGTAATAATGATATTTGTGATGGGATTTTAATCTACGGTCCCGGGACTGTATCGTACTGATTTTCAAACGCGAAAAAAATAAATAATGTTACCACTTTTTGGTAACGTTGCTTGCCAGCGCGTCTGAGGCCTATGTGGCTTGTCATTGGTCATTTTTGAGCGCGCTAGACCAATTACTGAAAGGCAAATCACAGAAAGGCCATGCCATTCTTTTAAAATATTTTTGTATTACAGTCCTCCCCCTCATTATATATGTATTTTAGTCGGTTTACTCGGGTATTATGGTTACTCGGTTATTACCTAGCTCGGGTACGGATAACTATTTTTTTCTACTCGGGTAAACTCTGGTAAAGTCGGGTAAACAGGGGTAATAAATACGAGTATATAAAAAAATCTAATATGCCGACCTCTGAGTTATCTTACCACTTTTTGGACCTAAACGTATCGCGTTTTTTGTCTTCGCCCTATCCATTCTCTTCAACATCGCCCACAAATATTGAAAGATTGAGAATATTGAAATATTGCGATCAATTTATTTACAAAAAACAAAAGTAACAGATCGATGAAAGGAAATTTAAAGTGGGAATGAGGTTAAGAATCAGCGTGGGAGTAACGGCGATTGAAACATCAATCGGAGATTAATCATCGGTCTTTCGATCGTGTTATTCCGCTTTCCTGATTGGTCATCCGGCGCCAGTGGATCTTGCTGTCGATTTAATAACACAAAAAGCGGAAGACAAAGGCATAAAACTAAGAGAAATTTCAAAAGATTCGAGGTCCATCTCATTGAACATATCATCCATTTGCGTTCCCGTTCCGTATACCCAAGCAAGGGAGTTAACTGAATAAAAAACTCAATACCAAACTAGGATTCTGAAAACTGAAACCGAGGAAATAATTTTGTTCCAAGCCAAATTCAAACATTTCCATCGGCTTCTGCACGAAAATAAGTAAAGAAAATAAAAACAGCAAAAAAGACATTAGAGATCATTTTTCTACGGCTAAAGGCCTTTTTGGCTGCATTTGGAGTAAAAAAGCTCTTTAGCGACTAAACGTGAACCCTCTTTCATATTGCAAAACGTATTTGACCTTCAGAGAACTCTATTTTATTATCATCATCGTAGAAAATGGGCCATCTAGAAAATGCGAAAGAAAAAAAAACGCCGAGAATTCAAGTGAATGGGAATTCATGATATAAAAAAGTATTTTGTTACAGACGTCGACTCTTAAACCGTATACCAAAATTTTACTACCCCCTGTACTTATATCTTTCAAAGAAAGTCGTCAAAATGTGGCTAGAGACTCTAGTCTATCGCAGTAATTTTCAAACGCGAAAAAAAATAATGTTACCACTTTTTGGTAACGTTTCTTGACAGCGCGTCTGAGGCCTATGTGGCCTATCATTGGTCCTTTTTTGAGCTATTTCCTTCTTTTAGCTTTATAATTTAGAGCATTCCGTTCTTTGAGCGTCATTGAGCTATAAAAAGGACCAATGACAGGCCACATAGGCCTCAGATGCGCTGTCAAGCAACGTTACCAAAAAGTGGTTACATTATTCAATTTTTTCGCGTTTAAAAATCACTGCGATAGAGTACAAAAAGTCTGATCGCCGTGATACTAAAGCTTACCTCATCGTCCACTCCTTCTTCCAAGCCAATTACTCTCCAGTCTGTCATAATCTCAAGATTTTTTTTCCTTTTAGTTGCACAAAATAATAATAAAAAAAGTGATTTTTTTCTCGTTTCTTTGTTGCTGAAAATAAAAATAAAACGGTGAAAATTTAGGTTGGATTATTGAGCTGTAACGCGGGTGATCGAGCCGAAATAAACCGAATTTGAATCCATTGTTTTCTTTTGTTTTCTCTTGTTTAGTGAGAAATTCAGAATCACTCTCCGGCAAAGTAAATTTCGCGAAATAATCTCACCAATAAAAAAAAAATACAGCTATTTGTATTTGTTTCTTTATTCAACGGATTGTATCGGAAACGGCATGAATTCAATGAAACCATAGAGTTCAAATTGAAAATAGTATTGAACAAAGTTTGTACTTTTTTAACCTACCAAAAAATAATACAGTACCTGCGGTTTAATGCTTTCAACGGTTATCTTTAACCTTCAAACACTTATTTAAGAAAGTTCCGTTAAGACATATGTGGACGTTTGTCCGCATCATCAGTCGTTGTCTTCTTATCAACGTAACTTTTTACTACGAACAAATCGATAGTCCTCAATGATTATACTGTCGAAAGCTATCCGACTGCCCTTGGACATCTTCTGGTCGATTTGACCACAAACACTCAAATTCATAAACCTTTAACCAATAACATAAACATTTAACATAAACATTCATAAACATTTAACCAAGTGGTGTACGGGGTTCATTTTTTGCAGGCTAGTGGGCCGTTAACTAGTTCGCAACTGTTCAATTTAAATTATTTATACGCGACACACACTTCTCCCTGGGCGTTAAAATTATACGCAGTGGAATATGTTCACGGGGCCCGCGGGGTTATTTTATTTTAAACTGGAACATCCAGTTCAACAATGAACAAATTACGGTCAGCTCGCCAAACAAAATCGTGTTTTATTAAAATGATGTTTCTTATGTAAGACCTAGGGCGGTCGCGGTAAAAAATGTTTGATTTTCAAATTGATTTGCAATATTGTTCAAATTTTACGGCCGTGCATGTTGCCCATTTGACACTTTTATTATTATTTTTTCAGGAATATTTTTTCTTATCAGATTTTTTATCAAAAAAAAAACGGGATGAACTGTTTTGTGCAGCTCAATGTCATGAAAATTGTAAAACCTCCGATTTCGTTTTTGACCAAGTTCAAGACGCTTTGAGTGACCAGTGGTGTAACTAATGGACTAATCCAACCCCTCCGGATAATCCGCCGACTTTTCCGTAATATTTTACACAACAAAAATAATTCCAATTCATTCTTCAAAACGTACGTTACATCAAACGGTATGATGATTCATACCCATGCTAGAGGAAAATTTGCACCTAATATTGAGATATGATCTAAAAGCATTTATCATTTACTTTAATGGTATTTAAGCTGTATTCGTGCTCACCCCAGTGAGGCGGATCACAAAAGTACAGATGTTTATTCAGATCGAAAGCTAGCGCAAACTACTGTACACCTTGATTATAAAGTCTACACGTCTAAGCGACTCCTTTAATTTATGGTCTATAAAATAAATCAAACCGGGTCAAGAAAAAATAGAACTAAATAAAATGAGAAAAATGACTTTTGTCACATTGGATTAAAATTTAAGAATTAAAACTTGTTTCCGCAGTTCAATCTCTATTAATAATGCTTAATTTTTCCGGATTAATCTAATAGAATTAATAAAAAATAACACGTTTTTTTTAATATCTGTGTTAAAAATTCAGAAGAATTTTATGTTAAAAAGATAGATCTTCTAAGTTTTGTGTTAAAAAATAAAACGCCAAAAAAATATTCGTGTTAAATAATTATGTGTTAAATAATTATAAAATATATTNGTCACATTGGATTAAAATTTAAGAATTAAAACTTGTTTCCGCAGTTCAATCTCTATTAATAATGCTTAATTTTTCCGGATTAATCTAATAGAATTAATAAAAAATAACACGTTTTTTTTTAATATCTGTGTTAAAAATTCAGAAGAATTTTATGTTAAAAAGATAGATCTTCTAAGTTTTGTGTTAAAAAATAAAACGCCAAAAAAATATTCGTGTTAAATAATTATGTGTTAAATAATTATAAAATATATTCGTGAAAAATAAATCATGTTAGAAGTTGAACATGTTAACTAACAAAATGTTAAAACAAAAATAAAACGCCGAAAAAAATTCCGTGTTAAAAAGCCTTAAAAAATGTTAAAAGTTTTGTGTCAGAAAAGTGGCGGTAACCAATTAATGTGTGGTTTTCATTCGCGGCACGAGAATGCCGATATGCCGCGACATTGTTATTTTTTCCGAAAGTTTATTTTTTTCCGAAGTTTTTTTGAACAAAATGTTGTCCGCACTTGTCGACCTCGACCCTTATTACATAGTGTATTTCTTTTAGTGTTTAGGCAGACTGGTATCATAAAAGTACCATTTTGGTAATTTTAGTGCAATCCATAGACACAAACAAATTTACTTGTCTGATGTGCAAACATTTCCTTCTTATAAAATCTATTTATCGTTGAGTGGAACGCGCAGAATATTTTTTCGTCTGAGAGAAACAACATTTTTGCGTAATGTGGTTTTTACTACGCCACATTTTTGTTATTTGTTATGTCAGTGCCGGTATGGAGCCGGCCGAGGACTTTACCGGAACGGATGGGAAAACCTGTCTTATGGGATATCTAAAGAAACCAATTGGGAATCAATGGGAAAGCTGTGGAAAAAATAGGGATTTGGACGGGGATAATCTTATTGCTGATGCCATTTTTCCAGGCACAGACTTAGATAAACTTCTTTTTAACAAGATTTTCTAAATTTTTTACAATTTTGTTCTATATAATCTTTTAACATAATCTTTAAAATCTTTAAATATCATAATTAAACCTATTTTTGAACATACTTTTGAGACATATGTTTTAAATAAATCTTTTAACATAATTTTTTAACATATTTTAATCTATTTTTTAACTTAATTTTGTGACATATGTTTTAGATTAATTTTTATACATATTTTTTAGCATTATTTTTAGCATGTATTTTAATGATTAATTTTTGACATATTTTGAACCTAACTTTTAACCGATTTTTTAACACAATTAAAAATAATTAATAATTAAAAATATTTTATGAACATAATTTTTAAACATAATTAAAAAATCAAAAATTAATTGTGTTTAAATGTCGACTCAAATAATGTATTAACTTTTATAAAAAAAAAGTAACGAAAAGTGACCTATTCAACAGTGGTTAAACCTTTCTTATTCGTTAAAAAAAAAGTTAAAAATTTCAATCACTTAAAAATAAGGTTCCCAGACTATGATATGATCCGGTGATGGTGACGATGTATGTTTAAATTATCAAATTGACGTATATTTGCATTTATCTGAGATTCTATTTTTGGCTGCCAATTCTAATTTCAGCATGTTTTTTCCAATTTTCAGACACTCGACAATAAATAATTGTTTACTTATCTAAAAGAAAACTCATCCTTAACTCTCAGGGGAAAGGAGTGAAATGGTAACCCGTAGGGGGAAATTGTGTGCACACACTTAAAAATTGCAATAATTCAAAAAAAAGCTGTTAAATCCAAAAAAAATTGGTAAATCCAACTTGTAGAGCTCGTCAAACTACGTCTATCTGACTATTCAGAAGTTCATTTGGGCCACCAGGGCCCCTAGAGAGCTGTTTGAAATCTCCAACCTGGGACTTCCCCCTGGGAGTTAAAAAAGGTTATCGTTGAAATTTGTTTCTGAATTTTCGAAAAATGTTTTTTCAAAAGCTACACCATAATCGTTTTTGAATAAATCTGCTATACAAATTAGTTAAATAATAAGTTATCTGATATACTGTCCTTACTCTCAATGCGGACGCACTCAATATGGAAGATTGCTCCCAATAAGGACGCTTTTTGACAATTCAATCCAATGCGAACGCTATTTTCGAGAATCATAAACGTCCGTATTTGAATACAGATTTATTCAAAAATGATTATGATGTAGCATTTGAAAAAAATAACTAAATTTCCAACTTAGTTATATAGTTATATAGAAACTCTCCAATAAAAAAATGCAATAATGTTGCGCAAATACAGTCAGATAAACAAACAGATAAGCGTCTCTGAAATATTATTATGTGTATGGTTTTAACAAATTCTTCTTCGCGCAAAAGCTTCGATAATAGTTTTTGTATGAAAGTATTTTTTATAAAAACTTAAAGTTCATCAACATATAACAATATTATATCTTGATGTTCGTTAAAAACAATTGCTTTTAGTAATTTATTTTTACATTTTTGAGAATAATAATATCTAAATTTCATATTCGTTTTGCAATGGTTAACAAGTTTCAAATCGTCTTTTCCATTGCAAATTTAAGAAAAAGTGTATGCCAAGATGAAAGCTTCAGATTTTTGAACCATTTGACAATTTATTCTGCATAAAACAAATAAAGGATTATATTTTAAAGTCACATAATGTCTGAGCAAAAGTGACCTAAACATAAGTAATATGCCAATTTTAAGATTTTTTTTCGTAGGGCGAATTCCTATTTTTTTTTGTGCCGAAAATAAAGTTCATCATACATGTATGTTCCTGAAAAACATTTTACTAGGGTTATTTGACCACGGCGCTTCTGATTTTGGCACTTATAAGCGCTAAAAACTAACCGGTTAAGAAAAAATCACCATATACCACTAAAATTCCATGTTTTTGGCTCTGGTATCCGTCCGAAATCACAAATAGAAGTTTTCCGTCATAATAACGGTGATTCGGGCAAGTTTGCAATGACGAAACGGTTGAGACCGAAGATGACAAAATTTCAAATGCCCAAGGCCAAATGTACGCCAATTTTCAGAACTATAATTTCAATAGGTTGGTAGTTTAGGAATTCCTCCTACCATCGGGCTGGTTTTTGAACGTGAAAGTTGTCCGATAAACCCTTAAAGCTCTTTCAAATAGAAAATATTTTGTTATCGCCGATAACTTATCGGGCAACTTCATAAAATGGTTTATGAGTCTGTAAAAGCTTTACGTAATGACGCTCCTTGCTATATTTCCGATGGATTTGAACCTGAAAAGCCATCAACAACATTGGCTGAAAAATTACAAAAAATATGTCCAAAATTTGCCGCTCGGTATGAAAACGTATGCTGTGGCGAGCAAATGATGGAGGACCTCGACGTAAAATTCACACAAATGTATGATCCAAAAAGTACATTTTCACTTTTTGACGGGTGTCCGTCGTGCGTTCGTTCACAACTTGAGTACTATTGCAATATGTATTGTAATCCGAAGCAATCAGGACATTGTTTGATCATTTGTAAAAACAAAATCAATAAAAAAAAAACACCAAGAATTTTAATGATTGTCGTCAAGGCCAAATATTCATATCATAATATTTCATTTGCACACGATTTGTTTGTTGACAAGTTACGGAATGAAGTTGAATACTTACAGTAGTCTACAAAAAATAAGAATTTATATGTTGCAAAAAAAAAATTGGCAAGAATCGTTTTAAATACTGGTGTTGGTCGTCAGTGACTCAGTTTCAGGGCTCGGCACAATTGGCTATTTTTTGGCTCGGCTCGGCTTGGCTAGGGCCCTCTGAAAATTAACTTGGCTCGGCTCGGCTCGGGCTCTCTAAAATTTTCCTTGGCTCGG
>SCLG01000060.1:620300-638307 GCA_004367875.1 Oikopleura albicans
TTGAAAATTTCGGCTCGGTTTGGCTCCGGCCTTTTGAAAATTTCCTTGGCTCGGTTCGGCTTGGCTCACTACCATAAACATTTTCGTTGGCTCGGCTCAAATTGTAATTATTGGCTTCGAGCGAGCCACAGCGAGCCAATTGTGCCGAGCCTTGGTCAGTTTGTCACCGAGCTCGACGTGGGACGTACAATAGATACGGCCAAAAGTGGCACATTAAAAAGTGACACAATTTTCATTGTATACCATTCTGGTAATGCCAGCTAACCAAAATGTGTTTTAATATTTTCAAAGCAATAATAGATGGTCAAAAATGACATTTGTTTAACAGAATAATGCATCATAATCGAACAAGAATTTTCTTGTCAATTTATTTATGATCAAACAGTGGTCAGAATTCATAACGGTCACTGATGTCTTTTTGCCAAGATTTGGATAAACAATATTTGCTCAAAGTTTTTTTCTGTTTGTTGAATGTTGACCTCGCACAATTTGAAGTCAAGCAGGCTATATCTGTACGGTGCAGGTTAATTCAATATAAGGGTCCTTCATGTAAAAATGGGAGGGTCAAAAGTGACCTTAAATTTTTTAACGTCTATACTTATTTAACCTCCGAGCACATATACCCTACATGATGCCATGTAGCACACAAGAGATTTACACTATTACATGGGAATATCCATTTTGACAGAAATGTGGAAGGATTAGGCGTGGGTAATTTTACTGCCGAAATTCCCCAAGATTTTTTGGACGAAATTTACGAATCATGTAGTACGACGAAAGTAACTCTTTTTCCCGAAGACGAACCAGACGTCACGCCAGATCGGAAAATAGCCTTACTCGAACTTCTCCCAAATGCAGACTGGCAATTAATTGACGAATTGGAGCATTACGTGATTTTAAACCGACTCGACGTTTTTAGCAAAAACCCGCGTTATAAAGAAAAAATAGTTTCGGAATACAATAAAATTTACCAGGAACTGGTTCAAATTATTTTAACTTAGACCGGTCCATTTTATAAAGTCACTATTTAAATCCAAAATAACACATGTACCGGAATTTCATGTCCGTAACGTACCCGGTTATTGTTACTGCATCGTTTTATTCTGATTTTATTTTATTTTTTTGCAGAAATTGATTTATGTGGATCATTCATGTATAAGATGTGAAACAGGATATTAGAAAAAAAAACTGTCCTTAAAAGACTACATTACAATTATTCTGAATAATTGTATTGGACCAGGAAACAGTCGTTACAAAAATCGTACTTTAATTCAATCAAATTACCCAACCAACCGGAATGTAATCTAGATGATATCGAGAGCATTCCAGACTTCATCGAAAACTGCAATCTAACACTAATCGTCGAAAACATAGAAAACCTTATCGACAAAATCAACGAAATCGCACCGCCAATTTCAATCACGATTATCGACCAAAAATTTTGTAATGAATATGGCCGTAAATGTACCGGGGACTTATGGCTTACCGGACAAGGTCAGGAACTTTACGGCTGGCCTCGCATGGGAACACTAAATAGTGTCACGGTTAGTGATCGTGAAAGTGACCCCGAAAATTGGCCAGTAGACATTTTGACAGACTGCGTATCCGATGTTCCAGTTTATCCTCCAGTTTATCTCGAGGACGGTAAAGAGGAAGTGGGTTCCTGTGGATGTTACCATTGTGAAAAGGATTGGAGCCAACCTGTGCTTATAGACCTTGCTAATAACGACACATATAAGGCACAGATGCAAATTAATCAGACTTTAGGTTGAAAAGTGTTACAAAGGCGACAATTAAGCGTAGGTTTTGTGATTTTTGATTTGAAACTTACCCTTACCTGGAGTTTCTACCTGTATAGCAAGGGCAGTACTTAGTACTTCGCGG
Organism: Oikopleura albicans; assembly: GCA_004367875.1. Lineage (NCBI taxonomy): Eukaryota > Metazoa > Chordata > Appendicularia > Copelata > Oikopleuridae > Oikopleura > Oikopleura albicans. Next base: position 622,185 of record SCLG01000060.1, read on the forward strand.
GTTACAAATATTATGCGCATAAAGTACGTTATTGCGCGCACAGTACGCGGCTTACTACAACAAATATTGGATATGTTTCAAAGTAATATATTCTTGTTTTTAATTTTTCAAGCTTATTGAATACTACAGCCTGCAGATAATACCTACTTTGGCAACGGTTGGCTATTTTCTGATAGGAAAAGAAAAATAGGAAAAAAATACCGTGTAAATAGGAAAAAAAAATACCGTGTAAATAGTGCCGAAGTACATATGCGGCATATGATATGCCGAAGAAAATTTGTCAGAAGTGCTAAAAGACGTAGAATAAAAACTTTAAAAGACAATTCAGCATTTGGCATCTTCAAAAGGTTACAGAACGAAAACCTGGCACTTGTATATCACAATCTGAATGCAACAAAAACTTGGCCATTCCGGGATGTAACGGAATATACAGGTAATTATCGTGTTCGACCCATCTAAAGGCTTTTGAACTTAAAAAAGTTTTAAACTGTTATTTAAAAAAACATTGGCTGGGTGATTTTTCGTATTTTTTAGACCAGGTGTTCCTTGTTATCACCAAGAACTACCCGATTCGCGAAAGATTTATGAAGAAGATGAAGACTCGCGGGCGTTTCTTTTTCTGCTACAAGAAGTTTGTCCGATTTTTCACGAAAATCGATTTGATGACGCTCGCAACGAGCCTTATTCGGAGGTATGTTGTTCTCAAGAGCAACTTTACTCCTTATCGACCCAGTTTGGTCAGATTGAACAGTTATTGGGTCGATGTCCAGTTAGGATTGACAAATATTATTTTAACGTCTAGGAACCAGGTTAATCTTAAGCAAAAGATCTGGTATGTAAGATTTTCGGCATGCGTTGATATTTAAAAATTTAATCTGTTCGCAATCACCCTTTTTCACCTTTTGTTCATCAATCTTTTTAACACATACCTTTTTTATTAGTCGAAAGAATAATCGAAAATGCCGATTTATCTGTCAAGCCTATGTTTCAGCATGTGCCCAAAATGTTCTTGATATTTATTGTCATACAACGTGCGAACCAAATCAGGCCCAGTGGATAAATCCGTTGGAGGGATATATATTGGATGATGGTTCCGGAAGAATTGCTACCACTGCTCGGATGAACTACGTAACAAAGGTCCTGGATAATTTTGATTATTAATTCTTAATTATAAGGGGGTTAAGGGTATTTTAAATATTTTAAAAATGTACAATGAAAAGCCTAAATTTACTAAATTTCTAAAGCATTTTTCAGCAAGTTTGGTCTTTCTGTATAAAAGTTTTTTACTATAAAAAATCTTTACACCAAATATTGTCGAAATAACTGCACCAATGAGTATTTTGTCCAAATAAGTTTATGTGTCAAACATTAATCACTACTGCGCATTCAATTAACCAGTGTAGGACTATATGGATCGAGTATTTTCCTCCTGCATCGACGTCACATTTCCCCAAACAAATGGCAAAGTGGTCGAATCTCTAATGTGCGATGGTAAAACGGAAGATGATTGCACCGCCGAAGTCTGGCTCAATTGGCAAGGCGCCGTTTCCAACGGATTTTCACCTCTTGATTAGGCTTTGTAATTGTTTTAAACTTGGATCAGTTGATGATAAATAAAATAGAATATAAAAGATTAGGATCAGCAAATAAAAACATTTTCACGATTTAAAAAAAGATTTCAACTTTATGAATGGCTTCTTCTACTATGTGCCATGACATGCAATGTCGAGTCATTCTTCCAGAAATATTGGTATCGTCCCGTCAGTTGAAGCGCATACACACGGTAGAGAAAAATTTCCATAATAACCCATACTTTTTAGCAAAAAAACGCTTCCAAACTTTCAAGAATAGTACAATAGCATTGGTACTCACTAGAAAATACGAAATTTTGAAGCCTATTTTTGATCTTATTTACACGCCAGTAGAATCTAAAGAAGATTATGAAGATGTAGACCCAAATATTGTCCCTCTCGATTATGATTCAGTACATTGTGATGTCGACTTTGAGAACCATGCCGGTGGCCAAGAAGCCTCCTGCTCCTGTCAAGATTGCGAAGCTGTTTGTCCCGCACCTCCTGTTTACACAGGCGACGGGTTTTGGACTATTTGAAACTATTTTCAAGACTTGAAACTATTTTCAAGACTTGAAATTGTTTCGCTATGGGCCATAATCTATGGGTTTCACAATTGTAGTTTAGCATAAATATTATTTCTAAAATCCACCGAAAGATCCTCCACCACGTCCGGAAATTGGTTCTCTTGATCAATTCGCTTTTATCGCCGTTATGACTTTTGTCGGGTCTGTTGTCGTGTTTGCCGTTGTTATTGTTTTGTGGCGGACAATCTCGGAAAAGTGCAAAAACGAAGAGCAATCCGTCATTTATGAGAATGATAATTTTGGCATGGACAAGTTGGTCGTTAAAGAAGACATTTCAAAAATCGAGCAGTTCGGTTTCGATTGCGAAAACGTGCTGCGGCGGGCTTTTGAATATTGGGCACGGAATATCATTTGTCGATTTCCGATTACTACCATACTTGTTAGTTTAGCTTGGAGTATTGCTTTATCATACGGTCTAGTATATGTTGAATTTACGACAGGATTGGGATAACACATGAATACCTTAGACATAAAATTCGACAAGGACTGTTTATCTTATTTTTCATATGTTTTACTTTATCTCGTGTCAAGATCCCATTCGATTATGGTCATCGCCCGAGTCTCGGTCTTATCAAGAGTACACACGGTACAACTCTTACTTTGGTCCATTTTATCGTACATCCCAGGTGATCGCCACCCTCAAACCCGAGTTTGCCGAACTTCCACCAGAAATATACCGCGATGTCAATGGTAAAGACTATATGTTTAATCAGGTCCTTAACAAAACATATTGGCCCGAGTTGATGGAGCTCCAGACTGAAATTGCTAACTCAAGTATATGGTTGGACGCAATCAATGGGACGGTTTCGTACGATGATGTATGTCTCAATCCACTTAAGGATGAAAATGACCCAACTTTAGGCCCGTTCGAAAAATGGAAGAAAGTGGTTAACTATTAACTGAATTTTAGTGGGTTGGGACATTTCGTGGATTTTGCTACAAAGACTCAAATAATATTTTAGTAGTAAAATTTAAGTATATTTATATCAAATATTTTTCTAGTTTTTCGAACATTTGCGTAGGTGGTTGCGCCATTTTTTCCGCATTTGAATATTGGGAAAATGATTTTGACCGCGTTGAGACGGTCCACGACTATTATCCGATTCGGGGAAATACAACATACAAAGTGGAGACGACTTATAAGGATCACTTTTTGTATTGTTCAAAAACCCCTTCATCGCTCGCCGACAAAACCACAGGTGAGGAGACGTGTATGGCCAGGGTTCCAAAAAACGAAAAATCTAATTTGTCGACAAATTTTGTCGACTAAATACAAGAAAAAACGTTTTTTGCAACCCGTTGTAAAGCGGCCTCGGGATCTCCCGTTTTCCCATTTTTGGCAACTGGGGGTTATACCGATGATAATTACTCAAACGGCAGTGCCTTGATTTTAACATTTATGGTACGCAATTTTGAAGACCGAAATACAATTGAGTTCGCTATGGCCGAACGATGGGAAACCGCATTTTTGGATATAATGAAGGCAAAGAATGACAAGTTTGAATTTTGGGAAGTTTCCTTCTTTTCCGAGCGGTCAATTGAGGACGTTATTGAAGAAGCTAGCAAATCGGATTTGATCATTTTTATTATCAGTTATCTGCTCATCTTTTTGTACATAATGGTCGCCCTTGGAAGATATCAGTCTTGCAGGAATCGAGTCAACAAAATTAATTTACCATTTGAATGAAAATAATTATTTATTTAATAATTTGTATTTAAAATAAATAATTAATTGAAAAAAATAAATNTTTTATACAGAAGATTTATATAGAAGATTAAAAAAAATATATAAAAAAATATATAAAAAAATATTTAAAAAAAATTTTGAAAAAATTCAAATGTTCATTTTTTCGATGACAATTCTTAAAAATATGGCTCTCAAAACGCACAATTTCGACTATACCTTGGTATAACTTTGGGTTTTATTTATTTTTAATTTTGGCCTTTTACTTGATCATAAAAATTTTAATCATAAAAAATTGGAAATTCTTCTCAGCCGTGTGCCAATCGACGCAAAAATTTCGTTGGCAGTTTGTGGTATTTTTATGATCATTTTATCGGCCCTGGCCGCAACAGGCGTTTTTGGTTGGGCAGGAGTTGCTTCCAACCTGATCGTAATGGAAGTTGTACCTTTTCTTCTACTGGCCGTTGGCGCCGATAACGTCTTCATTCTCGTTATGGACATTCAGCGGGAAAATGCCGAAGGACGAAGTTAGGGTGTCCGTTTTATCAAAAACATAATTTATCAGTAATGTTTCAATTTTATCTTTTTTATGCATTTTAAAATGAAACTTACACCCTATTCGAAGCATCGATGACATTATCGCCAAAGTGTTAGGCCGCGGTGGACCCTCGATGATGCTGTGTGCCCTAACGGAAATGACTGTTTTCTTGGTCGGCTCAATGTCGGGAATGCCGGCAGTTAAAGTGTTTGCGTTAAATGCGGGCTTAGCCATTTTGTTCAATTTTGTTTTACAATTGAGCGGTTTTTTAGCCATCATCAAACTCGACATGGTCAGACAGTGGAGTAATCGTTGGGACATTATTTACTGCGTTAAATCGAAAGGTTCAGAAGCAATAACATATAGGCATGGGACCCTTCTTGATGATTTTTTCCAGAAATTTTTCAAGTATTTTGCCGAAATTGTATTTAATAAAGAAAATCCTAACTTCTAAATATTGATACGTAAGTATGTTCAGAGGTTCAATCATATACCGTGTTCTTCGGGGGTGGGGTACTTTTGCGACCATTTTTGGTCGCGAAAAAACCCGTTTATGAGTACTTTCGCGACTACACCATTTGGTCGCGAATCGTTGTTCAAAATACAAAAACACCATGTGGTCGCGAAACCATATTTTGAACAATGGTTCGCGACCAAATGGTATGGTCGCGAAAATACCCTGCTTTAGGGGTTGCATCTAACTTTACCCCTTATTACATAAACTCTATTTATTGAGTAAATTGAATATTGAGATTAAGACGAAATGATAATATTTAAAAACATGCCTTTTCATAAAAAATTCAAAAGGTGATCCACGAGTAGCAAAAGCAAAATCGACATTTTCTTTCGAAAGTATTACACGCCAGCATTAATGAACGATTTCGTGCGTTTTGGCGTCATCGTTTTGTTCGCCGGTCTCACTTCAATTAGCATATTTTCCATTTCAAACGCCACTGTTGGACTTGACCAAGACTTGTCAGTTCCAGAAGACAGCTACGTTTTCGACTATTTTATGGCAATGGAGGTGGGGGTTTCCACGTCAAAATTATTTTTAAATCTTATTCAACATACGTCTTCGAAGGGTTTTATTTTTACGAAAATTTTTTTTTAATTATAAATTATAAACGTAACAGTCGACTGTACGTAACAGTCGACTGTACGTAACAGTCAGTTTTATGAATTTATTTCACTTTGAACCCTGCGGGTTGTAAAATACTAAATTTTGATACTTAAACTGTGGCCACCCTATATCCAGGAATATCTCCGCGTTGGCGTACCGGTGTTTTTCGTTATTGAGGGTAACTTTTCATATCAACATAGTCCGACAAGGGATTTGGTTTGTGGAATTGCCGGATGTGACCCATATAGTCTAGTCGAACAAATTAACCGGGCTAGTAAGCAACCACACTACTCAACAATTGAAACACCGCCATCGGCCTGGATTGACGATTATGTTGATTGGCTCATGCCGAGATCAAACTGCTGTCGAAAGTTTAAGGCAGAGTTAAAAAATATTTTTGGTGAAATATACAGCACCTACTGATCAAGTTATTTATCAAAATTATTTCCACATAATGACAGATAACTGCGTAGAGCGTGGCACGCTGTGACAAAAAGCCTTTCTCGCGTGGGCCGCCAAAATTTTGACCTAAATTCTAATTCTATTCTTTCCTAACTCTTAAATTGAGCGAGACGGGGAGGATCATTCCCAAGGAGATTTCTGCCCAGCAACATTCGACGACAAACCAATTGGGCCCAACAGTTGTCGTAACTGTGTGCCGTTTGACGCACCGGAGCCACCAGAAACCGTTTTTACCGAAAATCTACAATACTGGCTCAAGGATAATCCGGGAGAGATTTGTTCAAAGGGAGGTCACGCAGCATACGGAAATGCAGTTTATCCACCAGGAGAGGACAAAACATATGAAACTCTCTTCGCGTCACAATTTATGGCTTATCATTCAATTTGTATCAAATCTGAAGATTGTCAGAAAAATTTGGAGATGGCCCGCGATTTAGCGGACAATATTACAGCAAGGTTTTTATCACAAGTTTTTGTATTTTTTTTTTACTTTCGAAAATGGCTTTCAATTGCTGTGCTTTCAGTAGTAGAAATTAACTTTAGGATCAATTCGGGTCTCCAGGACCTAAACTCAACTGAGCATGTGAATGTATGGCCCTACGCCATTTATTACCCATATTACGAGCAGTACATAACAATGGTCGATGAGGCGTTGTTTCAAATCTCCATATGTCTGATTCCGGTTTTTATTTTCACTTTTGTTTTCCTTGGTTTTGATCTTGCGTCTGGTATTATTGTGCTGTTTACTGTCAGGCAGCGAGTTATAAATAAATTTTTTTTCAATCTCACATTATATTTGTATACGGAATTATACAGAATGGTGATAATTTTCACTGTTAACCCCAACATGTCTCAAATGATGTCTGTAACATATGCTGCATATTATTGCTTTTGTAATTATTCTATTATATAGAATCTATATGTAGGTTTTGTTAATTAAACAGGCTGTCATAATGACAACTGTATGGCGTGTGGTTAAGTATATTCTCCAACATCATTCACGTACACCGCCTGGTTTAACAGTCATCTCGCGTCAACTTTTACGCCTACGCACTGTGACCTAAACTTAACAAAATACCTCGAACTTAACAAAATGCCCGGAACTTAACACCTTCTTACCCCAAATGTTTTGATACCTTCCGTAGCCATGTGGTGTATAACTTTACCAATTTTGAAGGAAACAATTTCCGCCAATTTTCGACAGGATTTTTCGGACGTTTGATCCACAAGTTTTATAATCTCGATTTTTTTCTCAATTGTCAAATGTTTTTTGTATCATTTTTTATTTTTTCTCTTTCATGATGAATTATTAAATCATTCATAGCAGATGTAGTGGAAATTATCCAGTTTTTTCTCTGAAATTCAAGCTAAATCTAGAAAAAAAAGCCTAAATGCCTGGAACTTAACAGTTTTGGCTGTTTTGAAAAAAAAACCCTAAATTCCTTAAACTTAAACGTTTTCCAAACGTTTTTTTGCATTTCCGCCTACGCACTGCGACCTGAACTTAACAAAATGCCTCGAACTTAATAAAATGCCCGGAACTTAACACCTTTTTTCCCCAAATGTCATAAAAAATGAAAAACTCGTCGGATCAGCTTGATTATTCTCAACACTTATGGCATGTGTGCCTTATGGGAAGTGGACTTTAACCCCCTGACGTTGATCAACCTTATTGCGTCAATCGGACTTGCGATTGAATTTACTGGCCATACGGTGAGGCAGTTCGCACTAAGTACTCTGAAAGGTCGAAAAGAGCGCATAATTGAAACGATGGAAACAATGGGGCCGTCAATTTTAATGGGCGTGACCCTCACTAATTTGCCCGGAATCGTGACCCTGAATTGGGCCGACATGCAAATTATTCAGATTTTCTTCTTTCGGATGTGTTTTGTGACAACGATGATTGGATTTGCTCATGGAATTATTTTTCTACCCGTTCTTTTGTCATTTTTTGGTAAGTGGTTCAAAAATATTATATTAACTTATTTGAAGCGGAGTTTCCAATAAGTTCATTATTTGCAACTTTTTGTCTTTTTTTGCCGCGGGTTGAATTAAAAAAGAACACTTATCCAAATAACACTATTTACGATTCAATATTCTTTGAAAGTTGCAAGTAAAACTAAAAATCAATCAGAAGAAAAATTTATCATTTTCACGTAAAAAAATAAACCTTTAGATATACCTTTAGATAAACCTTTAGGTAGGATGAAGAAAATGTTTTTCAAGAAAAATAATTTGAAACAATGTATGATTTTTATATTTATTTCTGTATAGAATTACAGAAGGCTTTTTTGCAAAAGACTCATTAAAAGATTGTATTGTGACTTGTCTGGTACGTCATCGGGAATGTCACCGTCATTGCCGGTTTCGAAAGCGGACATCCGTTTTAGCATTGAAGATTGACCATCATCTAGTGTCATAACATCTAAATTATCAGTTTATTCATGAAAAAACGGATAAAATTAAATTCTGAATACAGCGGGAAAATATGGGCGTAATGTAAAATATAAAGTCTAATGTTTTCAATTTCTCAAGACCGTATGACACATAAACCAAGCAAAATTCAAACTTCCGATTTTTGTGTTTGTACAGGATGCATTATAGATGCTAGTTTAACTCGTAATTTTTCCCTATGAGGATGTGGGTCGAAATAAAAAAAGGCAGGAAATTCATGTCGAACGATGAGTAGTGTATAGTATACTGTATACGGTATAGATAAAAATGTTTATTGCAACATCGCCCAATTAACATCGGGTTTTTGACTTCTAAATATTGTCCTGATTTTAAAACATTTCGGTGATTTGCCTTTCGGTGATTGGCCGAGCGCGCTCAAAAAGACCAATGCCAGACCACATAGGCCTCAGACGCGCTGTCAAGTAACGTTACTTAAAAGTGATAACCTTATTTATTTTTTCGCGTTTGAAAATCACTGCGATATATTAAACTTTTGGCCTCATATGTGATTTGTTCATGTGTTGTACATGTCGTAAAAAGATCTCACTTCGTTGGAAAATTATTCCATGGAATAGAATCGACGTTTTGTCTATTTGGAACAAATAATCTCCATTGACCTTGAATCTGCTCAATAAGATGTCGCAACGAATTAATCGCACGCTATTTAGCACCAGAAAATGCAAATTATGAGCTTGAAATTAATCCAATGTTTCCGTTCGAGTAGTCTCTTGAAATTTCATTCATTTGGAAAAAGATTGAAATAGTTTTTTGATGAGTTTTGCAATTTTTGGCTAGAAATGTTTGTCATGAATTTGGTTTGGTCATCTTACTATACCGCATAGTCTATGCGTAATTTTGTTCCACAATATACCGCCCGATTTCACCGGTAAAAGCATTTTAATATATTCCAAGTTAGAAAAAAAATGAACTCGGAAATATTTATTTGCGCTTTCAAAAACTGTGTACAGTTTACTTTAGTTGTAAACGACGCAAGACCACTTTCATGAAGGTTTTGTCAACGTTATGCTCCTTAAAATCAAGGCAACTCTGAAGATTGAACCCTAGAACTTTTCCCCCAAAATACTGGGGGACAAATGTATAGTCACTTGAGTATCGTGGTCTTTGGCCGAAAAAGTTTTTCGCGGAATTTCTGCCAACGACTTTTTCTGCCCAGTACCGTATAAAAGCGCTCATACTGCAAGGCTTTCAGCAATTTTCCTATGATTTGAAATGCTGTTATGACGTCACCGTTGCACTCTGAGCGTTGTCATACGGTATGTTTTTAGCGAAAGACCGCGTTCTACGAGTTACTTTTTCCACGAAAACTTTTTTTGTGACAAAAAACAAACCTATGACAGCGATAAAATGTTAGTTTCATTTTCTTGCCTTTTCCACGATAAACTTTTTTTTATTTTCCGCGAAAGACCTAGGTGCTCACTTTTAATAGTACGTAGCTTATGTAACATAGGCTTTGTTACATAGCGTATGCTATTAACAAATATGTAACACAACCAACATAGCAGATAGGATACTTATGTGATAACTTACTTGAGAGAATATTTAAAAGTCTTTCATATTCTTGTCTGTCGGGTGCAGCAGCAACGAATCCAACAATAAAGAAAAACAAAATTTTTCGCATTTTTTGTTTTGTTTTTTTTCTGATTTTCTTGTAATTTTTATCTGAAAATGTTAGAATTTTGACAGAATTTTGACAAGGTCGGATTGTACGTTAATGCAGCTACTAGATGTGTAATTTATAGGACCAAAAAAGGAATATAAATATGGTTTCTTTATTTAAGATTTAAAATATAACTCAATTTTGTCACAAAACTTTCGATTAAATAATTTTTTTAGATTTCATTATTAGGTCAATGCTTACGTTAGGTGACGAAATGAAGAGCTTTGAGTGTGTGCCCAAAATCGTGCATAAGATTTAGGACAAAATCATTTTATATGACAAAACTAAAGAATATATTATTAGGAATATTATAATTTTGAATATATTATTAATAAAGGGAATTAAAATTAATTAGAGTATGGTACAATGGTGATAAGAACAGGCACAATCCGTTACGTCATAGGTACATTTTTCGGCAGAGGTTATTTATGTAAAAACAATACTGTGTACCGTCATGATTAGGGTATTCAGTCCCAAGCCAAGTTTTGATAAATTTGAGGAGGCGCTTAAAATTTTTGTGAAATTATTTTGTATACTCCTAGGCAGCCCTAGAAAAAAAAATTATAACCTCTGAAAACCGAAAACTGTCGCATAATTCATTATGGTCTTATAATTACAAACTACAGGAGGTCTCATATTAAGTGACTCTTTATTTAAGACCCTATAATAGGGGCCCTATGGCCTTTAATTGTTACTCTGTTCTACGGTGGAACTTTCACTAGCACACCGTTGCTTCAAAAGAAAGAAAATTTCAGTTTTTGCCAGACTGGGATATTGAAGAGTTAAGATGTTGAGAGTTTAATATACAGTGTGGTTTAATAATTAACATCTTAACATATTGTAGGCATAAAATAGATTTTGTCACAAAAAATGTAAACGGTAGACCTTTGGAGAATTAACAGAAGTGTCAAAAATTATTCCACCCTGGCTAACAAAAAAAGCAATACGACATTAACTGTCAAACCTTGGTGATGAACTTGGAAGGTTTTTTTTTATAAAATGTCCAGAAAATCCGGTATTATTTGTGACAAAATAGTGCACGTTAGTTAAAACCCATGAAAGGCCTTTGGCAGGTTTGGTCGCCTAAGCAAATAATTACAATACAGTCCCGACCTTCCAGTTGTGCAATTTGCGTTTCAAAAAAACAAGAATATCATAACAGAATACGGTTTTGTTAACTATAAAGTATAGTTTATAATATATTCTAATTACCAATCAAGATTAATGAATACTAAACGTTGAATAAAAACCCATAAATCTAGTTGTTGACTATTTTTCGAACTTTTTGAATTCGGCCTACGCCTACGCAATTATTTTACATTTTTATAATTTTACTACGCGCTGGCAGGAGTTATAGCGGCCTTGCGCACTTATCTTGTTGTTTTAAAAATACTTCAGCAACATAACTCCGTAGGGGGCTAAACAAAATAATGAATTATTCTAGATTGTATCTACAAAAAAATCTACAAAAAATTATGAAATAAGTCCTAAAAAGATTTTTTTCGAAAACGTTTCGTGTGGTTTCTCTTTGTAGGACTTGTTGTCTTTCTGTCACTATGTTTTTTTCACGAAAAATAATAAGGTGATTTCGAAAAACGATTATAAGTCCATTATTTTGTGCTCACATTGATCAAAATTAAAAAAAATAATCGTCAAATTATTTTTTGGTTTATATTTTAAACGTGTCTAATTATCTACCTATATTCTTGGATTTTAGTGAACGATTATACACCTCTATCTATGATCGTGGCCGGATTATGTGGTTAAACTCAACCAGATAATGTTGTTTGATTTAACCACACGCACGCCCACGGTTAGTCTCCCAATAAGACTTGAAAAATTACTTCAAAGATTAGTGTTATAAATGTATCTAAGAAATGATTAATTTAAGGTACTACTGATTTATAATCATGAAAATCGGCTGCGCGTTTCTAGTTGCTAGAATATACTACTCAGCGTTTTACATGAATTTTCGCCGTTGTTTCTTTTGTTTTCTCTAGATAGCAAAACCCGAGGTTTTCCGCACGTCAAAAAACTCGAATATGGTCATCTAGAAAATGCGAGAGAAAAGGCGGCGAAAATTCATTTAAAACGCCGAGTAGCTATGCATGGTCAGTTTTCATGAGTTGATCAGTACAATGATGCTAAAGTACTGATTCTAAAGTTCAACTTTCTCTCACTTGAGTGAACAAAAAAACATGACTATTAAACTTTTTTTTAATTACAGACCATTTTTTGACATGTTACACAACTGATTACAACTATAATTGATTACTTTTTTCTGACTTGAGAAGTCACGGCTCGTGCCAGAGCCTCGACAGTTATTGGCTGATGCTTGCAAATTAACATCATGTAGAAATTTTTTATCATAGATAAAGTTACGACTTTTTTTAATATTCAGTTCAAAGCTTATCAACGTAATTCTTTACCAAAATGGCTTTATGTAGTTTTAATATTTCTCAAGTTTAAGACGACGTGGGGAGCATGTGAGCAAATTAGTTTGTTTAATTAGCGATGGTTTAGATTCTAAACTTTAGAACACGGGCAATTTTACTGTTTACACGTATTTTATACACATATATACAAATCTTATACCATATACAAAAAAATACAATACCATATACTATGTACAAGTTTAGGCATTGGTCTTGGAAAACCCATTGTACGGGAGCAATGTCGATTTACCAGTTAAATTTACACTTTTAATGTCGATTTACTGACCAAATGCCGGGGTAAGAAATGCTAAAATGAATGCTCTCCATATAAAGCAAAGTGAAGGAAAACAGTGTGGGCCTAAAATTAAACTATAATAACTACTTTTGTTGTCGAAGCTAACGAAGGCGTTAACGTATGGTATCGTTAATGTAATGTCGCTCGCCGTTAACATTTTGAAGGTAATATTTTTAGAAAATTTATTCAGGATTTGGTTATCCAAGCAGATTCAGACTCGTTTCTTATTTTTTCTGGTTTCAGGGCAAAATCGTGATTCAATAACAACGTGAAGCGGACTGACAATGTCCGGATATTCCAAGCTCAAAGGGTTATCAACGAACCCAACAAATTTTATGTCTTTTTTCTCAAAAGATCAATGATAGCTTCGTCAACCTCTGCGAAGTTGTCTAGCATTTTTCTGCGCATCTCTAATTGAAATGGTTTTTCGCCAGTGGCGAGAAACGGCCGTAGCCCAAAACGGTTTCTTTCCAGAAAATATCGTTTTCGATCTCTTTTTCTTTCTCGTTTATTTTTATCAGGTGACTGTCAAATTGATATTCCTGTTTCAAAATTTGAGTAAAAGATAATTTATCAAAATGGTGGAAATCTTTTTGTGTCAAGTGAAATAAAATATGTTGTGCCATCAAAGTAGTACTTCCTGCTTGGAAATTTCTAGCAGAGAAAGCGAAGAGGTTTTTTAATGAAAATTCAGTATTCTTTTTGATTGACTGAAAGGATTCATGAATGATCCGATTTAGGTAAGATGAGTCTTCCAAAACTCCTACTTTAAGGTCGTGACTTAAGGGAGATTTGTTTTCGAAGTCTTTAGATTTTACAAAGATGATTTTTCTGTGGATCTCCGGGAGTGACTCTGGTGTACGTATCCAGGGTATTTCGATTGTATGTTCCGAAATAACGTCATTAACTTCCCAGGATATGATGAATTTTTTGTAATCTTCGACTGTGATTTTTCCCGATTTCGGGTCTGTTTGAACCTATCGGACAGGCTTATAGCTAGACTCGAGATATTCCTAGTGAAATAGTGTTAAAGAAAAAAAGTGTTGAATCCAGAGGATTGAAATGAAACGAAAAATAGAAAAGTCGGAGAAAAGTAGTAATTTCTCATGAATACTTAACCAAAAACGAATCTTTAATTATATACACCAGTTGTACAGTTATCTTTCGTACAGTTATCTTTCATTTTTGAGCCTATTTTCAGTTATCTTTCGTCGTTTTAGCAAAAATTTTCAAACTACCTATTTTCAGTTATCTTTCATTTGCAGTTATCTTTCGTCATTTTTCCAAAAAAAGTCCGTCTAAGTATTTTTGAATCATTTTTCACAGTAAAGTATTATTTTGAAGCTGGCATTTCGAAGCATTTTAAAAAAGAAAAACTGATCGGCGTGCTCAGGAGCGTACAAACACATACATAATGTAATCTAAAAAAAAAACAATAAATTGCTCTAGACTTAAAAACAGTTTGTTTTGTTACAATGGCGTTAGACTCCAATGATTACGTAACGCCTATTTTCAGTTATCTTTCATTTCGTACAAAAACAACACGTATTTCGCAATACTTTCGAGTNTCGACTGTGATTTTTCCCGATTTCGGGTCTGTTTGAACCTATCGGACAGGCTTATAGCTAGACTCGAGATATTCCTAGTGAAATAGTGTTAAAGAAAAAAAGTGTTGAATCCAGAGGATTGAAATGAAACGAAAAATAGAAAAGTCGGAGAAAAGTAGTAATTTCTCATGAATACTTAACCAAAAACGAATCTTTAATTATATATTATATTCTCAAGAAAATAGGAAAAGAAAAAACCTGCAATATAAGTGATGGCTTTTTTATGATACAATTTGACAACTTAATCGTATAGTGACTTTAATTTAAGTTTGCATCCGGAAATTCCGACGGTATTTAACATCGACGTTTGTACCAAAGGAAAAGTCATGCAAACTATTAGTTAAAGCAAAACGTGGCGTCTTTAACATGCATTTTTTCGGTCTGCAGAAACATATGTGTGGCTAAAATTGGAATGCCGGATATCTGATAGGACGAAATACGGGTTAAATGAAATTAAGTGTGATACGGACACGTATTTTCTCCAACTCTCATAACCCTATCAGGGCGCGCCCGGGCGTGTTTCTGAGCTTGAGTCCATTTGAACATAGATTTTCGTGATTTTCCAAGTTAACTGTCATACACCACTTTCAAATGGCACATTAATCTTAGCTTCTTGCATACACAATTCACCAAAAAAAAAATTCTAAGATGCCCTGTTTAGAATCATCATTTACCAATTTTTGAACGTTTTTTTATCTTATTTTAAAGATAAATATTTAAAAATTTGAATATAAGAATTACCAAATTTTAAATATAGTACCGGTTTGTTTTGAAGGCGACTTTATCAAGCTACACTTTAAGTTTGAGCCCGCCCAGTATGTTTTAAACACTTTTTGTACTACACAAAATCTACGGTACAACATGCTGTATGTTACATTCACTTTAAATTAAAGTCTTTAATCCCTAACCCGGAACCGTACAGCGTACGACTGAGGTCATACACGGTATTTTGCTATGTTTGATAATTTGTTACCAGTATATTTTTTGTATTGTAATTGTTTGCCAAATGGTTGTTTATACCCTTTATTAGTTCCATAATAAACAGACAATTTGTATCTTTTGTCTCGTAGAGATATTTCAGAATTAAAATTCAAAAACATAATTAAGCGTGACTGATGTACGGTCCACGGTTAAGGATGGGTCAATTTCGGATTTTATTTAGAGAGAAAAAAAGCTTTTAAGATTTTTGAAAAATCAAGGTCAAGTTCAACGAGTCACGTGATAAATTTGATTTAAGGCCTCAAAATGGGCCAACCTTATGTCCCTGTTTTAAGTGCCTTAATTAATTTTTTTTTTACTTTTTTTTGCCCAAAAAAAAGCTTGTATGTTTTTCTAGTGAAGATTTTGTCGAATTTTTGATATCATGTTCAGAACTCCTATGGCAGGATCCTATGGAATTTCCCTGACGTTTTGAAAATATACTTAAAAGGCCTTTTACGAGTTTGATTATTTGTTAAAAGGTCATAAAATGACTATCTAACAATGTTCCGTCCAGAAAAATAATACCAAATACTACCAGATTGCAACAGTAAGATGATATGGAATTTTCCTGACTTTTCCTAGAAATCGCTTAAAAGAGCTTTTCTTAGGTAAATACGTATAAATAATGATCCAAAATGACCATCTATTGCAACTGCGAAGCTTGAATATACAAAAAACTATCTGATTATCACAAAACAATGATATGGAATT
>SCLG01000060.1:639856-658760 GCA_004367875.1 Oikopleura albicans
AATTCCATATCATTGTTTTGTGATAATCAGATAGTTTTTTGTATATTCAAGCTTCGCAGTTGCAATAGATGGTCATTTTGGATCATTATTTATACGTATTTACCTAAGAAAAGCTCTTTTAAGCGATTTCTAGGAAAAGTCAGGAAAATTCCATATCATCTTACTGTTGCAATCTGGTAGTATTTGGTATTATTTTTCTGGACGGAACATTGTTAGATAGTCATTTTATGACCTTTTAACAAATAATCAAACTCGTAAAAGGCCTTTTAAGTATATTTTCAAAACGTCAGGGAAATTCCATAGGATCCTGCCATAGGAGTTCTGAACATGATATCAAAAATTCGACAAAATCTTCACTAGAAAAACATACAAGCTTTCTTTTGGGCAAAAAAAAAGTAAAAAAAAAATTAATTAAGGCACTTAAAACAGGGACATAAGGTTGGCCCATTTTGAGGCCTTAAATCAAATTTATCACGTGACTCGTTGAACTTGACCTTGATTTTTCAAAAATCTTAAAAGCTAACTTTTCGAGACGAACATTTTGGCCAAAACAGTTTTTTTTGAAAAAATTTGGTGGTCATGGCTTATTTTTTTCTCTCTTATACACAACGATAAAGAGCCGCCCTCAAAACTGTCAATGGTCTAAAATTCTTGCTTGAGTCAAAATTTATGAAAAAATAGACATATTTTTAATATGATTTTTACTAATATGGTATATTATGACGTCAAAACCAGTCTTGAAAATATAAGAAAGTGTTACTTAAAGTTACCAACTGGAAAGTTGCAACCCTATTTTCACGCATTTTGATCCACATGTAGCCATGTACATCGAATAAGACAAAAAAAGATGAACGTTATAACAGATTTGAAATATATTGAGAACGTATTTTCACAATTCTCTAATTCAGATTGTAACAGATTGTATTTTTTTTAATATTTAATATAAAGTGATTGAGAGTGGCTGGGCGTTCTGTCATCTACGAACCAAGAAAAGATGTTTCGCCAGAAATACCGCCTCGATTTTGAACTAAACGGACACAAATTATATTTTGGTAATTTATTTTAAAATATTTCCAGATAAAGACCCGAAAAAGTGAAACCGCTCAATTATTAGTCGAAAAAGGAATAAAAATAAATTTAATCGTTTATACCTTTTCTGAGAAAATTTACGGATTTCTGCAGCTATCTTACCAAGGTTGGTACTTTAAAGAAATAAAGCTGCTGTATTCATTTTGTATAATCTAAAATATAAATCCGTCTTAACTTCTTTAAACCTAAAAAAATCAGCATCATAGCAAATCGACCTTTTTCGATTTCATATATGAATTTAACCAAAAACCAATGATTTCATTCGTGAACAAACAAATAATTTGATGTTGAGCCTCCGTATAAGAACCACCTAGTTTTTTTTTTAATTTCTAAACTATATTTGATATAACATATGCTATACACAGGTTAAGTACTTAACCGTCCACTAAAATTTTTTCAAAACTGGACGGTTAAGCCGGTTCCGGACGGTTAAGCCGGTAGTGCGTAGGCGATTTTTTTGGGGAAATTAAAACGAAAACGAAGTGGACGGTTAAGCAAAAATAGCCATTTTATATAAAAACTTGATCTCCTATAACACCTGACTCTTTTCTATGACTGTTATTTCTTACTATTTTATACTTTTTTACTCAATTGACCATTGAAAAACTTTTAATATTACTATATGACATTAATTTTTGAGAAACAAAGAAAATTTTCAAAATAATTTACTAAAAAACGGACGGTTAAGCCAAACTGGACGGTTAAGCCGGTAGGGCGTAGGCGTTAGCTCTGAAAAAATTAGCTAAAAAGTGGACGGTTAAGCCGGTTCCGGACGGTTAAGTACTTAACCTGTGTATTCATAACGTTATTCGCTAAACAAGAAAGTTGATGATTTTCAGTAACCGTTCGGATGAGGGGTCAGTGAAGAATT
This sequence comes from Oikopleura albicans, assembly GCA_004367875.1. Taxonomy (NCBI): domain Eukaryota; kingdom Metazoa; phylum Chordata; class Appendicularia; order Copelata; family Oikopleuridae; genus Oikopleura; species Oikopleura albicans. The sequence goes on from SCLG01000060.1 coordinate 641,817, forward strand.
TTTCATGTTGTTCTGACTCGTTGGTAGTTTCTGGTGATCTTCTGTAAGGGGGAGTCCAATCGTTCCAATGTTCAATTGAGAAAATAAAATTCATAAAAAGTCAAATGTTGGTCAAATTTTAATTAACGTCGAATATAAATGTTGGTTCTCAACAAAAAAAAAATGAGTAGGAATGGTCTCCCACCTGTAAACCGCCGCACCTTTGTGAGCTTCCGTTATATCTAAAGTATATATTGGAGAATGACAAATTTGACTCAGTGTGGATCTAATAATAAGCTTCAATAATAAAAAAATTTAAGATTAATAATCTAACTTAGATTATCTAAGCAAAAAAAATAAGCAAAGAAAAACTCCGTAAGGTTACATATTATGTTATTACCTTAAAGGCAACACCTGGGCAGTTCAACAGCTGGCTATGCACTTCGACAAACGAGATCATGTTTGTCTCCGGTCTCGACAGGCTAGTCCAAGCCAGCTCATTTTACTAATGAGCCATTAAAATCAACCACTATTCTAATACTTAGCAAATTTACTATTACATTATTTCTATCTTCTTACCAGTAAAATCTTTATTTTATTGCTATTAAAATCTTAGAAATTTTTGTGAACTTGCAAAATAATCGAACTTACCATTCATAATTTGAGTCAGTTCTATTAAAGGGTACCAGTCAAACCGTTAAAAGCTAGATTTTATTTTTGAAGTTAGTTATTAAATCACTGTTTTTATACGCTGTTACAATGCTTTTCGAATTGAACACAATCATTTAGTCAAAAAAGTAAAACGGACCAAAATCGTTCGTTTTAATTTAAAAAATCATAAAGTAGGTTTATTAATTTCGCTGGTTACCAATATGGATTTAATACATAGTATACATGTAGATTATAATTTGTGCACTAACTTAGGTCATATCGTAACATGTAGTTCTGTTAAATGTTCTGTATAGTTTACAAAAACTTTTTTTAACGAAGATGACTGCTACTCTTTAAAGGCATCATTGTTGAATCGTGCCCCAAAGGCAAAGCTTATAAATACACATAATAATTTTGTGTCCATCTGTCTAACACGGTGTCAATTTTTTTTTGTTTTTGTAATTTTCTGAAAATATTTTGAACACTATTTTTAGACTATTGTTTAATTGTACAAAAACGCCCGATTTTGATTAAAAAACAAAAAGCTCATTTTCGGTACAATTATCTCTCAAACCAAAATTTGCAGTTATTAAATTATTTTCTATGATTGTTCTTTAGTACGGGCACATATTCGATGGTCCGTATCAAATAGTTGGTCTGATTTTACCAGACTAATGGCTCAACAACTAATTAGGTCTTCACCGTGTCACTGAAAATGATTTATCAATAGTTAAAACATAAATCTGGAACATTTTATATGCAGTTTTTCTGTGCCCAATACTCGGCCTTGATAGGAAATGGCTGTTTTAACGTCAGTGCGCGTCACATTCGACATCCATTAGAAGACCCCAGTTATAAGGAATTTTCTTAAAGAATACTTGAAATTTTTATTTTTAAAATAATGCATCCATTTTTTTTGTTGACAAACTGTAAAAAAACTTTTTTAGACTTTATTGACATTTACCGTAAAGTTTCGCAAATAAGGTATTCCAGAGTCTAAAATAAGTTCTGAAGCATAATTTACTAGGTACATAGGCTATGTAACATAGCATACCCACTAATATGTACATATTGTATGTAACATACATACAAAGACTAAGTTACATGGCCTAGGTATGCACCATAGAATTATGATGCATTATGCACCGTGCATATGATTAATGTAGTTACTTTTTAATGTTATTATTGAATAGTAATTTACACTTCGTCACATTGTTTAAATATCTACATCAAATTTACTTGAAAGTTTAGGTCCTACTCCGAATCGAGCCCATATCTACGAAAAACAGCAAGAAGAACTACGAAAGTTGAGAGCTTACAGTCAAAACTTCGCGAAAGAAACTGAAAAAGGTACAATCAAGATGGCTAAAGAAGAAAGTACCAATTTATAGAATAAAATAATTTTTGTTCGTTATAACTGAAGGATATTTATGTTCAACTGCCCGAAAATTCATGTACAGAAATTTCTAGAATAGGTTGCTTTTTAAATTTCGTCAAGTATTGATGAGAAGATTGGCAGATACGTTATTACTGCTCATAAGGAGAATTTGTCATGAAAATAGTGCCCATTTAAAATAAAAAAAACGTGCGGCCTTTGGCCAATGGCGACCACGCTCACCATAAAAAGTGATGAGCAATCGATGGAGATCGCACTTTGAGCACGCTGATTGGCCGGCCATGGCCGGAGAGAATCTTTCTCTCTGCCAATTGGCCAACAGCCACACATGTTCAAGTTAGAGGGAAAATGACCGTGAAGACAGAATTTCCAATTCAAATTTTTTTCCAACAATGGAGAAGTGATGTCAAATGGGCGTAATGGTGAATCGCCGAGGCATTGGTTTATCGGTCAAGGGGTGAGAATGCGTTCGTGCTCAGTTGAAAAAAACATTTTTTTTCGATTACTCATTACTTTTTTGTTCAGCGTTTTTGATCACCATTTTCATGGAAAATTCTCCTTATGTGGTACTGTCCGCTATCCAAAATTGTCCCGCTCGTATATACTGTAACATTTTCAAGGAATATTTGAAGAACCGTTGTTTCAGATGAATAACGGTATTTCATAACGTTTGTAGATAGTCCAATGTATAGCACAGTGTAGTGTTTTATCTTAGAGATACAGAATCTCAGATACTTTACCAAACATACTGTTTGTACAAATAAAAATGTAAAAATGTAGTTTTATGTTTTTTAACTGTACACATGTTATGCAACCGAAAAAAATCAAAATAATTCTAGATCTTTATTTTTACGTTTGGGGTTTTTGGGAAAACTCCCAAGATTTTTAACCTGTAAATGTGCCTCTTTCCCATTATAGGGTTATTTTGCGAATTGCGCGATTACAAAAACTCGTTATAGCTTATAAGTTATAAGCTTATAGCCTATAAGTTATAGGGCTAGTGAATACATTACAGACATAAAACTTGTTATAGGGCAGCCCTATTAGGGCTAGTCAAAAAACAACATTTTCCAGCTTTAACCCAAGCTTTTGCGTAGGCTCAATTTAGTAGCTCTATAACGCGTCATCTGCTTATACCGTATTATTCCTATTTAAGGAGTAGTTTGTCAAATATCCGGTAAAGTAAAGTTTTTACTGGAATACCATAAGGTATGGTCCATACCGTATGGACCATACCGGTAGATCTCAAGGAGTTTAACTTCCATTAGATGCTCAAGGTTTTTACACGAGGAGGGTTATTTTCCGCACAAAGTTTTAGCCCTTATTCATACCGTAAATCAGATTTATATGACCCAGGACAAATTACACACAAAAATTTCTAACAAGTTCAATAACTTCCAAATGAATCAGCGAAATAAACTTGATCTTGCACACTAAACCAATCCAAGATTATTCCACGATAAAATGATGTCAACCCTTGACGATGTTTGTTTCTAGAAAAATTCCAGTCCCGCCTATTAGGTTAAACTCGCCCTTTATTTATTCGTCTCTTTTGTGGGTTATAATATTTTTACTGACATGGATTTTTAAGCGACCTCAAACTCGTCGTTTGACACCGTGTGATCACCTCGATTCACACAAAGTCACTTTCCCACAAATGTATATAATCGTATGCTCTTGCATATTAGAACCTGTTTTGTGGCAAAATATATGGTTAAAAAGGGCTCCGTTATTTGGATTGAAAAAATGTTTTCTCTAATTTAATTTAAAAAAAAATATGATTTTTATTAACTACGTCCCGTAACCCTGCGCAGTTATGTTGCAAAACTATGTTCAAAAATACAGCAACATAACTGCCCAGTGTGTAGGCGGAAACATGATAAAATATTATACAGTCCCGACCTTCCAATTGTGCACCCTCCAATTGTGCACTTTTTCAGGAAATTTTACGAGACTGGCAAAAAATCTTTTTGCTTTGCCAGACCAAATTTGTTGATTCAATTTGTTATTTTTTTGTTCTAAACGATAAAGGAATCAATTTTGTGTATATCTATGACTCGAAAACGCCATAAAAAACTAGTAGTTAACTTGATAACGTCAATTTTACCAAAATTTGCACGACTCTCCAATTGTGCACGACTGCCCAATTGTGCACGTTTTTCGGAAACACAAATTGCACAATTAGAAGGTCGGGACTGTATTCCTGTTAGATAATTGGGTAAAAGATAACTGCGTAGGCAAAAATTCCTGAAAATGACATAAACGTGACGAAATATTACATTTACATACATGTATAACTGCGTCCAATTATATTGTGAAACTATTGTAAAATCTCAGAAAAATTTTGGAAATCTCGAAAAGAATTCGGAAATCTCAGTGAAATCTTGGAAGTCTCAGAAAAAATACGGTCATGTTAAAAAATCTTGTGAAGTCACTTTGTTGACCTTGAATGTATTTTATGTACAACAGAGCAGGTCATTTTTTCCTTTTAAAATGAAAAGGTTGTCATGGTACAGATTTTAAAATATTTTTTTCCGTTTCTGTAGACACTTTCGGTCATGAGTTTTTTAGGAGTTTGTGAATCGTCAGATCAAGGCCATAATTATAAGGCTTTTTGTTGTATTCATTCGCAATTCGAGTCATAATCTTTATCAGCGCATATTCCTTTAGTTTTCGTCTTGTCGAGCACATTTGATAATTCCTGAAACCTGAATAAAAAAAATGAAACTTTAGTAATTTGATTGATGGGAACGGCAATACTTGGGTCCGCGGCTTCTCATTGACCCAATTATTTTATCCACCCTGGTCATTTGAAGAAAACGTTTTTCCGGGAGTTTTCAAATAATTTTTTCATTTAATTTAAAAAATTATGAGACTTCTTTCGAAAAAACATCGGGAAAAACTTTTTTGTGGAAATTTGCCAAAATTGTTTGTCAAATAAAACGATTTTGAAAAAAAACTTCATTGGAAGAAACTTGTTTCGAATAACGCTTTGTTTCACTGAAACGTTTCTCGATCTGAAACTTTTCTGTTTTTTTTTTGTGAGATTTCGCCGCAAAACGTTTTCTGCTAAAGACCGCGGTTCCATTAATTTTTGATTCATTTCAGTCGAGCCCTGACGCACCTCCATACAAAGCTATGACAAGTCTAGCAAAAACAAATATCGGGTAAAAAATTAAACTTGGTGGTTAAAAAATCTAGAATTTATATATTTATTGATCTTTTCCAAGTGTAAGATCTAAAATCCAAAGACCGAGCTCTCATAATTTCGCCACATAATTTGCTTTTTTAGTCGCCACAATCTGCGGAATGTGAGTGTTTTTTTTTATAATAACGTTCGTAATAATGTTTTAATTTTGTTTTCGCTGAGATTTCGTTACGAAATTTATTATCAATAACATGTGACCCGTCGTTTTGTCCATATCGGAGTCTATCGGGTAATTGCAAAACAAATTAACTCCCACACCGAGAATTGCTAGTTTTATGCAATTAACGATAACATAATTAGGCGACAAAAAAAGTTTCTCACGTTGGCAAATCCCTGCTGTAAAAATTGATGCAACTACACATTTTTCAAGTTTAATAACCTACAAAAACCGGCCGGGATGTATTTATTTTAACCGAAAATTCATACAAATACCGTATGTTCGTGCTCAGACTGTCGGGTTTCCACCATTTTTCTTATGATATGTAACACTATTCTGGCATCACCGCTACAGTCTGAGCGTCAACATACGGTACAGTAAAATAAGTTTTACGGGAAATGAGTCATACTAACTAAACATTTACCTGGAACCCTGCATAAATCGCTCGTAATAATTCCATGTGTTTTCGTGGAGTAAGTTGTGCAAATTAAGTGTATAAAAATTGAAAATCGCATTTTTACACTTTTATTTGATTGTCACAAAAAATTGTGTGGCTCGCATAAACCTAAAACTGGAAATTACATAAACCTGTACATAGACTGTTCTTAATTCCGATTATAAATTAATTACGACCCTCTAAATCTCTCATGTATATCATTAATGCTCGTGGAATGTCTGATCTGTAACCTTATGTCTGCCATACATAGATTAACTATAGGTGGACTTGGCTAATTTAACCCTTACGAACAGATGTTGAAAATAATGATAAAATAGGTTTTAATAAAAGCCGTTTTCGCTGCTTTTGTATCCTTTAATCATGTAGTGCCCTTTAATCGTGTAGTCCCCAATATCAAAGACTTAGTGGTTATATATCGGTAAAAATTTTATCCATAGAAATCAAATATAATAGACCCTTCAATTAGGTATTACTCCTGGAAGGAAAAAAAGTTATTTTGGGATACTTTTGGCATCTCTACTGATTGGTTACGGCTTAACCGTTAAGCAGCGATTGTAATTTGTCATTAATAAATTTAGAAAAAAGTGCTTTCCTTATGGCTACCACATCAAAAACTGCATATTTTTTTCAAATATTTCACTGCTCTCTCTCTCTCTCGATGTTTCCCTATTTTTAGATAAAATTTCGAACATGTTTTTGGTGTACCGCGGCGCATAAAATAACATTTTTAGTTTAATTTAACGTTTAAAACTTTTTTTTACCTAGGACCGTATCTCAGAACAGATAAATATAATACTTTTGTCAATCGCTTTTATATAACAAATATGGCTACATGAGATCACTTATATCGTTCACATACGTTAACCCTCTGCACTTTTTTTAGTTGCCAAGTTGCGGGCCAAAAAGAGGATGCTGTCTAAAAATTTAAATATCATTGCATTGTTTACTTACATTTTTCCAAATTGCGTCGAAATTACGGCTCATTTATCTCATCTATGTTTAAGATTACCGGATTTAAAGTCTGTCGAATGCAAATGGGGTTATAGTCGAAATGTCTCGCCTGATAAAATGGTTATTTTAGTAAACGACCAAACAAGAAAAAAATCAAAAACCGTTACATTAATCTATTAGTCTCCATCTAATCTATAACGACTCGCAGGAAAACTTTCAGAAAAGTCTATGCAAAAAACCAAACATGTTTTTTGCTTGACAAATCATAACTTATGATTGAGAAAAGCCCTGATACGTGGTTACTCGTTTTTGACAATTTATCGGTAACAATTTTCTCTAATTATTATCTTCAATTAACTCAACTTATACACTTTACCATTTTATGTTACCATGGCATGTTACATACGGTATGTAACATACCATATGTTATAGTTAATGCGTCTGGAGTCCAGACTCTGGACAAAATTAAGAAATATATTTAACGGACATTTTAATACAAAATTCTTTTAAAAAATTAACGAGAAAAAATATGTACATTAGCGTATCGTTAATTTGAGTATTGCAATTTTAAGTTTTTCGCCCAAAAACCCAAACAATCAAGTTTGCAGAAATATAGCACCGTCTGAAGTGGTTAAAAACCGAATAAAGCCTGATATGACTAATGTGCTATCTAAAATGGCGAATTCGTCGAGTTTTTTTTTCGGCCAAATACATTTTCGGATTGCACATTCAAAATTAAAAAAACAATACCTGACAATTTTGAAAGTGTGTATTAGACCAAAAACATGTAATTGGCCGACAAAAAGTGAGCATTTCACCATTATAATCACTTCAGGACAAGTCATCCCAATAGGGACGGTACTTTCGAGAATAAAAAAAAATGTCAATAGGGTTTAAGGACTGAATTATACGGTATTCCGTTTGTATATTTTTACTTCAGCGTTTGGGAGTTAAGCATGTCATTCATTTATAGCTAGCCATCGTGCAACATATTGCGAAATAAAATCGTACGTTTCACAATTATGATTATAGTGCCTGGAAATAAGAGAAAGCTCATTGGCCAACTCTCGGATACTTTTCCCAGGGCGGATGTGTTTAACTGTGTCGCAATTGATCACAATTGCCCCCGCCGGACACTGCCCACTGAGGTCAACAAAGGTCATGTAGTTCATCAGCTCGGCCAGACGGCCAACAAGTTTGCGCATTGAGGATTTGTCCTGTTTGAGTTGGAAAAACTTTTCATGAATTGCCGGAAATGCGGAAATAATCTCGGACATGTGGCATGGGATGTAATTCCTATCTTTCTATTATCGGTGCTCATAAATTATGAGTCATAATGTCAACCTTATATGTCATCATAACATAAACCCGCGGGCCAGTTTTTAGGGAAAATTGGCCGGATAAAAGGGAGCCGGATAAACCCTCAGGGGGTGTAATTATTAGACTAAAAAATGAAATTAAAAAATTTAAATAAAATTCTTATTACTTCTTTCATAATTTCGGACCAGATAACTGCGCAGTGCGAAAAATTGCGCGAAATTCCAGCCAGATAAAGGAACGAGCGGGAAATCCGGCCAGATAATTGCGCAGGTGTTGTATATATTTCATTTTAGAGGTATTATATAGAATATTTTGTTTTACTAAATTCTTGAGTTTTAAAACTCGATTACAAGTTATATGAGATACCGGGCCTGTTGAGCAAGTAGTTGATTTTTCATCTCAATGTAATTGTGCTCAATTTGTTCAAAAACTTCCGAATTTTCATCGACACTGCGCAAAAGCCGCCGGGATTCTTTATTCATAGCTTGGCCGACTTCAGGGCAATTTCCATATTTTTGATGAGTCGAGAATTCGAAATCTGCAAGAACATCTGTCATTTCTTCCGTGACCAATTCATCATCGCAAAGATGATTAAGTTCTTAAAATAAATAAAAATATACAGCATACACGTCAAATGCACAATAAAATTTATGTAAAATAACACGAGCCGTGAAAAAATACATATTAGTGTCGGAAACATTAGGGGCCCTAATTTAGGGCGCAACCGGTGTTTATTTTTCCGGTCAATTGCATCTTTTTGGACGATTCCTCTTTCTCCATATCCCCCTTTGTCAAGCTCAGAGGGTATTAGTCTGTACTTTATACCGCTTCAGACGGTACCAAAATGATTAAAAACGAACTCAATTTTTTTTAAGATGGCTCAAGTACCTACACTACTGAATAAACTAATTTGGTTCATGATTCGTAAAGGCAAATTATGTCAATTTTGTTAAAACTTAATTAATTCCATCTCAAGAATTAGGGTTTCACCCCGTAATTTATCAAAACATACTTAGATATTGTTTTCGCCTTCTTTTTAATTTTCAAATGTTTTAGAAGAAAAATATGAATTGTCAAAATATATTTGAACAAAAAAAGCGCCGCTATTTGGTTTACACAAAATCTATTACTTGACCCAAAAGTTCGAGAAGACACTATTTTCGGGAAACACCAAATTGGCTCAATTATTGTCATTTAACGCATTAGATAATTATTGATCAAATAAGTTCCATTTTCTATTAGTTTTTTTAGGGAAGAATAAAGGCGTTTTATATCCCATGCGGGCAAAAGTCCGCAATATGTGTTTGAAGGTTAAAATTACCATTAACCGTGTTTATTGTTCTTTGAGCCAATTGGCAAGCCTGTTCATTTCGTGGGAAATAGGTCAAATTGCAGGGGATCTGGTTAACGGTAAAGTGGTTGGTGCATATTTTTCCAGCACCTTCAATCAATGTACCAATCTTGATAAACTCGCTGACAGCTGTCAATGGGATTTTGGTGTATCCTTCATGAACGTTCATGAACGTTCATTATCTTTCATGAATCATTTTTAATGCATTTTTTATTATAATTTCGTTTTAAGATTTTTCAATTATCTGATTGTTACCCCGCATTGAAAAATGAAAAATGAAATGTTGAACAAAAGAAAATTTATAATGATTGCGCAATTTTTTGCAACTAAAGTAATTTATAAAGCAGGTGGTTATTTATACCGGTTAACCGCGATTCGACATATCGAACAAGTGCTGAACGTCCAAACAAAACATCGAATAAGTTTATTCTAAAACATTTACAGTACTTTTACTTCAAGCCTTGAAGGCGTCACTATTTTTCGCACAATATTTACGGCTATAGAACGAATAACAAAAATAATTGTATCACACGATTTCAAATTATCTCGCTAATTCTATCAAAAAAACGGTTAATTAAAATTAAATAATGTGTGACAAAATGGCTGCTCTAAAATTTCCCTTAACCAGTGCACGTTTTGGTACTACATTTTGTAATACCGTTTGAGTTTCATGAAAATCGGCCGAGCGTTTCTACATTGTTTGTAAATTTCTTCGATTGATTTGTCAGGGTGTAATTTACTTTTTAATCATCGTTTAATCATTTTGTCTAACTTAGTAATGGCTACTTTATTTAAATCCCTAACTTTAGTTGAATTATTGAGTTCAAAACTGCGTCGTTTAAAAGTGTGGAGATTACGACCCAAGAAGTTTTCCGTTGAACAAGTGTCGTCGTCAGCTTTGTCCTGAGTTTTGTCTGAATTCATGCCGCGTTTAACCGACAGACCACTGGAGCAGGGTTTAAAACTAGTTACTAGCTTTATTTATATTAACTCGGTACCGTATTGGCTACCAAAAATTGCACGCTTCTTTTATCAATTATCTATTATATCGCGTAAATAAAAATCGGTATGTTGTTCTCACAAGATGTAGATTTGTGTTCTCTTTCTATTAACCACGAATAAAAAATCTGAAAAAAAAATTGAAATTTGGTGGCAAAGTCCTGTATAAAACAACATTTGACGACCACGTGGTCGCCAAACCACTTAAAATATAAGTTTTTGGCGACCATACCTTTCAGCAAAATTTAGACAAGTTATTCTTTATCAAGTTACTTTATCCGCATATACGGTATTTAATTTCATTAATACGTTCTACAATGTGAATCGCTGCAATCCTTACGGCACTATTTAAAAACCAGTAGCTGTGGTTTCGGACCCTGTACTAGAGCGCATAGTAAATGAACTGTTTCCGTGCGACGTCAGGGCACGTTCTCCAATTTGCATTCCACCGGGCACCTTATCCAGTCGACACCGTACAATGGCGTTATTGATTGCTTTTAGTTCCACAGCGAGATTTAGTCGAAGTTCAGGGTTGCATTCTTCCAACAGATCCCGAATTAAGGTACGCATTTTTTTAATAAATTGAAGAGGTTTTTGAACATTTCGAATAGCGACCATCGAACATTCTTAGTTTAGAGTTCTATTACATGTATGCATACTAAAAATAATAATGAGCGTTACGGACCGTAATTTTCGGCCAACTATTATTTAGCAACCGCTTCTAGGAAATGTAGTGTCCTTTTAGAACTCTGACTTTTCCGGGGTCTGGTGATGCACACGGTCCAGAACGTCCGAGAGCATTTTGAACTCTTTGAAAAACTTGACCCATTCGATAAGTGGCTTGAACACTTGAGCACGTTTCGTCCTTAAGCATGTAGTTGAAAATGGGCAAATTGCATTGTTTGATATAACGCGCGTTACATTCGCCTTTTGCTGATCGGAGCCACGCTTCAACCGGCCACGGACACTCAAACTGCTCCTCCAGTGTTTCTGAGAAATAAAGTAAGGAAAATAACTTATTGCTAATAAGTTAGCACTAACTCATAAAATTGTTAACAGGGGAATGACCAAGTAAAATTCGATTTCATGTTTTGAAAAAATTGCCTTATGTAGGGTACAAACAAAAAATTTAGCAATTTTAAATGATTGTAAGCAAATTTTTGCAGTTGGTTGATATAAAAGATCAACTTAGTTGAAAAGGTTTAACTTTCACCTGAATAATAACTCGTAAAAATGAGCACTAAAGATAAAAACCAAACTCACTTATTTGAAGCATTAATATTTTCCCGAAAAAAACCAACAGCCAGAAATTTTTTTGTTTTAGAAATAATTCTGAAAAAAAACAAAAAAAAATTATTTGACCCCGATAAGCACACTTTGACGTTCATAAAAACCAGATAAAGACGTTAAAATTCATTTTTAATAGCAAGTGAAATTTAGAGTAATTTAATTAACAGGTAAAATGTTTATTTCCCCCCCCCCAAAATATCAAAAAACGATTAATCTTTAAGTCACTAATTGCAAAAGTGGATGTCTAAAGTGGATTTCGTTTTCCACGAAAGTTTTAAAGCTCAAGAATGATTCATTTTCAAGGTATAAACGTGTAAAAAACACGAGATGAGAAAGAGGTCCAGTTTTGAGAAAGTTATTTTCGTCGCACGTTTCAACCCAAAAACAAAAATTTCCGGCCTGGCTAGGGCAGTCTCCTAAGCCCGATAGCTTAACGATACCGATCCTAACAAACTTGTATTTCAAGCAAAATTAAGGTAAGGTAAAGTATCGTTTTCATTTCCTCAGAACGTCATAGACTACTCAGCTTTCGCCATGAAAACTCGACGTAAGTTCTTTCATATTTTCTAGATGGGGACATTCAAAAATTTGAAGTACAAGGTTGAAAAGGGAAAATTATTTGGCGCCGGAGAGCATTTTGCATTGTTAAGGCCTTTCCGAGTAAAATGTCCTCTAAAACGCCAAAGCGTGTATATCCGAATCTTATAGATTTTGAATTTACGATTGAACATTTAACATAACACTTACTTGTATCGTTTATTGGCATATCATGAATTGAAACGTTGCCTAAAGTATCCCGAATTCGTTTATATTGATCACTTAGATCGACCATGATGTTATTTATTGATAATTTGAAATTATCGCTGCAGAAACCGGAAATTTCGTCGATGACGTTTTGAGTTTTGTTTAAAACGTCATCGATTTTTCTAACATTATCCAAGTCGACGGTGTGCCTGCAAGGAATGGTCCAAGCTTCTTCCATGCATAACTGACTGTACCCTTCACTATTCAATTTAGATAAGACGTCTAGCACCCTTCAAAGGATTCATAAGTAAAATTAATAAACCTTACCGGTATTTTAGGTTGGACCACATAATGGAACGCATAATCGAAATACAAAATTGTAAATAGTGTGTTCCGATTACGACCCAGCACTTATGGACCTTAAGTTCTGTGATAATCGCCAGACAGTTTTTACCCCATGGCTAGGATGAATTCCGGGAAAATTTCGCCGAAAATGAACTTTGTGATTTTATATTGCAAATAATTGAAATATATGTAATCTAACCGTGCGGATCGAATGGTGCTACTCAAAAATTCCAATTTTTAACTTTTCACCGGAAATTTGTCAAAAAACGGCAAAAATGACGGTTTTTTGCTACTAGTTTGCTCACCATGGCTCACCAACCCGTATATGAAGTTTCATCAAGTTCTGAGGTGTATTTCAAAATTTTCATTTCCCGGAATTCATCCTACATATGGCCCGGTTAAATTCCGCCATATTTGTTCAGGAAATTGTTTTAAATATGTGCTCAAGGGTTAAGTAGTCAATTTTTATCATATAATGAACCCTTCCTGTTGTACGTTAGAAGCATTCGATGATACCACGACGCTGGTACACTTGAACCATGAATAATTTCCGGCGTCATGATTGGTTGAACCAGCAATGACATTGTGGTTGCAAAATTGGATGTTGGACAATGGTTTGGTTTGGTGTTGTTGACTAATTCCCATTCAAATTGAAACTTAAAATGTAATTCCGATCCCGATGGGCCCGCCGCATAAACTAAGTCAATTTCCTTTCCTGCGCTCGTTTCGACAAAAAATTTTTTTGACAATAATGAAAATAGATTATTTCAAATTATTATTATAAATGACTTATCCAGATTGCGGAAGTTCACTTTTTTTAACCCACAGACCAGTGTTCGTCCCAGACATCTCGTTTTGTATGTTCAATAAAAAATTTAAATAAAAAGGTCGAAAAATATCCATTTACATAGACTACAGCCGTGTAACCCATATAGTTGCAATTTTACATTTCGGAAACCTTTGCATTTGTTTAATTATTGCCGGTTGAGGGCATTTATAGTGAATTTGGCCAACAACGCCGTTGTTACAACGGTTACGATATGGTCAATATCATATGGGTTTCCAAAGTTTAAGTTCAACTAATAGCGTTACAAATATGTTCACGTGAGAAGTTCCCTCGGGATAAGGTATTGTTGTAGTACAGTACCGACTTTCAAATTGTGCGTTTTGCGTTTCCGAAAAACGTGCACAAATTGGAAGTCGATGATTACCGTCTTTTACTTACGCTTAATACAAATTACTTGACCAATATAACATTTAAAGTAAGGAGAAAAGGTTTCCCGTCGCCAATTAACCCGAAATAAGTTTAGAAGTCTTTTAAAACAACAAAATAGAAAATAAAACACTTTGACATTCTTGTAAATGTGCCTGAAAAGGTGCATGATTTAGCAGTCGGGACAATTTGAAAGCCGGGACTGTTCTTTTTGATTCAATGGAAAAATTTTAAAATAAAGGTAAGAATCATTTTTTCTGAATTAAGCCTTACTTTATTTAGTAAAAATCGCCTGGTGACCTTTTCGAATTCATTCAGTCTAAAAACAAATTCTCTAATTGGTCCTTGCAACTACATGTCACCTAAAATGTCGGCATTTTGTTTCCGGAATGTAATTTTCTTGGCCAGTATATATTTATACAAATTTGATTTAAAACTGACATCCATTTAACGCACACATGGTTCATGAACGTTCATTACGTTAACAGTGTTAAAAGACTTGAACAACGTTTTTATAACGTGAACCGTTGAACAATATTTTACGAAAAGAAAATCAAGAAATCAAAATCACGAAATCAAAATCACAATTAATGCCAATAATATTGCAACCAAAATTACAATCACGAAATCACGATCACGAAATCACAATCACGAAATCACGATCACGAAATCACAATCACGAAATCACGATCACGAAATCACAATCACGAAATCACGATCACGAAATCACAATCACGAAATCACAATCACGAAATCACAATCACGAAATCACAATCACGAAATCACAATCACGAAATCACAATCACGAAATCACGATCACGAAATCACAATCACGAAATTACGATCACGAAATCACAATCTTTCAAAAACTTTGCTATAATTCATTTATTTAAATTTTTGTTATTGTTATCGAAATAAGGCCCAGTACTTTTAAATACAAAATTGCGAAACAATTCCTTTAAAAAGTTCATCTGATAGGTCCGTTTCGACTGACCGTCTCACCCTGTTTACGCTGTCCGTTCCATGACAGTAAGGTCCGTACCGTTCTGAGTTTGACACGACGTAAAACTTTGAAACAGAGCAGCTCGGCAGCTCTGTTTTTTCTGTCTGTGCAGTTCCATATTGTTTATAGGATAGAAATTTGAATTTCACTGGTTGGTCTTCTTCTGGGAATATTCGATATATACAAGATTCATTTGAACTAAACAAAATAATTAGTAAAATAAAAATAAAATTAAACATTTTCTCACAATTTTGGCACAATTTTGAAACAAATGCAAGTCTTACTCGACTTTGAGTTGAACGATAGTTTACACGGGAAATCCAAGTTTGATTGGTTAATTCAACTAGAAAATCAATCGTTTTTTTTACTTTGCAAATGAAAAGATTTTGTCATTTTAGTTTCCGGGGAACGTTGACATTAATGACACCATTTCCGATATAGCGGATATGAAAATGTGCTGCTAGCCGCATTTAGTTTTCATATTTTTGTTGAGCACCTATTTTTTGGAAACAATGTCTCATATATACGAACACAATTCCCCTTACATGGTACCATTTTGCATTTTCTACTTGAAGGTTAATCAAATGCCAATTTCCAGGGACATCGCGTATAGAAATATTAAGGATGGGTAGGTCGCGTTGTTTACAAACTTTACTTCGCGTGGAACCGCTATAAAAAATATTCTGCACGAATTGATAAAACAAGCAAAAATGTTATATACTAAAATTCATTTTACTGGTTTTCACTTTTTAGTAATAAACAAATCGACCTACCCATCCTTAACTTGTGGCTAACGGAAAAATACCCATAGACCTACATTATTTATTTTAGATTTGTGTAGGGGAAAGTTTCCCCGGGAAACATGTGGGAAACATTTTGGGGTACTGTAAAGTTGGATAATCAGTATTCTACCTAACACATTTATTCATTTGCTTCTTGTTTTTTTTTACACTTGAACCGCCGTAATTATTCGAAATGTTATTTTTAAAACGTTCGTTAGTAATTACTTCCTAGGAATGGATTTTGGCCAGAGTAATAAATAGTGGTTAATCTAAATCCAATTGCTTCAAATTCAAAATTATAAAAACAAATCGAAAATCGCTGCCTATTGGTTTGCCTATTGGTGGCAAAAATTTAAGCGTTTAGCACTAAACATTGTTAAGGCACATGCTAAGATTGGGGATGCATGTTAAAAGGTAACTAGTTCGCAAAGCCATACGCGTTATTTTTCAATACTATATTTGTAAGAAAACATATTATTACCACAAATTTTCTGCAGATTTTATTTCTGTGAAACGTGACGAGTTAAAATATGTCTCGTTATGATTTTACTTGACGTTTTAATTAATGAAGAAGAAAGTTTTAAGATGAAAAACTATCACGTCTAGGCGCTGGTACCACGGTTTGGTCATGCCTATTAGTTTAAGTGATCTTTTTTATAATAAATAACTCACTATTTTTGAAACGCTTTTTTCAGGCTAATTATAATTAGTAGACACAGCCTCGCTGACGGAGACGCCACACATAATTTACGTCTAAGTATGCGTCTAAGTATGCGTCTGACTGTATGACTTAAACCACTTCTTTCATATAGTTTGGATTATTTTACCAACTCGCAAAACTAAGTACATTTCACGTAAAACGAAATAACGGGCTAAAAGCGCCGCAACACAGTAGATTGACATTTTCTTGGCAGGTATCGAGAGACGAATCCAACCAGCCGGATTTTTAAAAGTGTGCATATGGATATTATGACGGATGGTTTTGCTTTAAGGTAATACCCGTCCAATTTTTAACGGATTTTGGACGCGGGTAGATGTCGATGCCACCTTTTAAAATTTCATGTAGTCGGCCTAGAAAAAATAGATACAAGTAAAATA